>JAXCHO010000093.1:0-123853 GCA_036630365.1 Acanthiza pusilla | reverse complement strand
TTGCTCGTAGCGCTTCCTGTGGAATTTGGGGAAAAATTGGGAATTTTGGGTGAAAATTGGGAATTTTGGGGTGAAAATTGGGAATTTTGGGGGGGGAGAAATTGGGACTTTTGCGAATTTTCCGGGTGAAAAATGGGGAATTTTAGGGAGAAAGGGGAATTTTAGGGGAAAATTGGGAATTTTGGGATTTTTCAGGTGAAAAATTGGGAATTTTTGGGGAGGAAATGTGAGTTTTTGGGGAAAATTGGGAATTTTTGGGGGGAAAATTGGGAATTTTGGGATCTAAACTACCCTAAAAGCCCCTCAAAGATCCAAAACCTCCCCAAAATCTGTGTTAAAATGGCGCCCAGAACCCCCAAAATCCCCCCAAAAATCCAAAATCCCCCCAAAATCCACCCAAAACACTCCCAAAATGCCACCCAAAAAAGCCAAAATCCCTCCAGGACACCCAAAATCCTCCAGGACCCCCAAAATAAAACCCCAAAACCTCCCCAAATCCCGTCAAAATCCCAAAATCCCCAAATTTGCCCAAAATCTCCCAAATCCCCGAAAATCCCCCCCCCAAACCCCAAATTTGCCCAAATCCCCTCAAAAAAACTCCCCAACCCCCCCAAAAAAAACCCAAATCCCCTCAAAATCCTCCCAAAAACCCCAAAATCCTCTGAAATCTCCTCAAAATCTCCCAAAATCCCCCAAAATATTCCAAAATTCCCCCGAAAAATCCCTCAAAATCCCCTCACAACACCCCAAAAATCACCTCAAAATGCCCCCACGACCCCCAAAAAATCCCAAAATTCTGCCAAAAATCCCAAAATTCCCCTAAAATCAAACCCAAATCCCCCCAAGACCCCCAAAATCCTTCCAGAACACCCAAAAATCTCCTCAAAATTCCCTAGGAACACCCAAATCCCCCAAAGTCCCCCAAAATTACCCCAAATCCCCCCAAAACCTCCCCAGAAAACCCCAAAACCTCCCCAAAATCCCCCCCAAAAAACCCCAGATCCCTCCAAACCCCCCCAGGACCCCCCAAAAACCCCAAATCCCCTCAAAAAACTCCCCCCAAATCCCAAATTTGCCCAAAATCCCCCCCGAAAAACCCCCAAAGAAACCCCAAATCCCCGCAAAAACTCCTCAAAGTTCCCCTAAAAAACCCAAAATCCCCTCAAAATCACCCCAAATAAACCCCAAATCCCTTCAAAAAAACCCCAAATCCACCAAAATCCCCCAAAATTCCCCGAAATCTCACATTTCCCCGGTGATGTACTCGAGGCGTTTCCCCACAGTGCCTTTGGCCTCGCGCAGGTCCTGCCGCACCAGCACAGGCCCCAGCAGCTTGAAAATGCTGTTCGACTCGTCCAGGAGGTTCAGCTCCTGAGTTTGGGGGGAAAAACGGGGATTTTGGGAAAATTGGAGGATTTAGAGTGAAAAAATTGGGGTTTAGAGCAAAAAAATTGGGGTTTGGGGGGGGAAATGTGAGAATTACGGTAAAAAAATTCAGGTTTTGGGGGGAAAAATTATGAGAATTACGGTAATAAAATTGATATTTTTTTGGGGGGAGAAAATTAGAGAATTACAGTAAATAATGGGGATTTTGGGGGTGAAAAAGTGCGAGAATTACAGTTAAAAAAATGGCGATTTTGGGAAGTAAAATGTGAGAATTACGGTAATAAATTGGGGATTTTGTGGGTGAAAAAATGAGAGAATTACGGTAAAAAATTCAGCACTTTGGGAAGTAAAATGTGAGATTTTTGGAGGTAAAATTAGGATTTTGGGAAAAACGAGCTTTATAGTAAAAAAAAAGAGGATTTGGGGGGGAAAGATAGGATTTTGGGGGAAATGGGGTTTGGGAAAAAGGGGGTTTGGGCAGCACCAGCACAGGCCCCAGCAGCTTGAAAATGCTGTTTGACTCGTCCAGGAGGTTCAGCTCCTGAAATTTGGGTGAAAAATGGCGATTTTTGGTAAAATTGGGGTTTCTGGGGGAAAAAAATTGGGGTTTGGGGGGAAAAATGGGGTTTATAGCAAAAAAATTGGGGTTTGGGGGAGTGAAAAATGTGAGAATTATGGTCAAAAAATTGTGATTTTTGGGGGTGAAATGAGAGAATTACGGTAAATAATAGGGATTTTAGGGGTGAAAATATGAGAATTACGGTAATAAAATTGTTTTTTGGGGGGTTAAAAAATGAGAGAATTACGGTAAAAAAATAAGGATTTTGGGTAGTAAAATGTGAGAATTACGGTAAAATAGTTTGGGGTTTTGGGGGCCAAAAATGAGAGAATTACGGTAAAAAAATTGGGATTTTTGGGGTGAAAATATGAGAGAATTACGGCAATAAATTTGGGCTTTTAGGACAGAAAAAACGAGAGAATTACGGTAACAAATTTGAGGTATTGGGGAAAAACATGAAAATTATGGTAAAAAAGTGGAGATTTTTGGAGGAGGAAAATGTGAGAATTACAGTAAAAAAATTGGGATTTTTGGGGGCAAAAATGAGAGAATTATGGTAAAGAATTGGGGATTTTGGGAAGCAAAATGTGAGAATTACGGTAATAAATCTGGGATTTTGTGGGCAAAAAAAGAGAGAATTACGGTAAAAAAATTGGGATTTTGGGGTGAAAATAAGAGAATTACGGTAAAAAACTGGAGATTTTTGGAGGAGGAAAATGTGAGAATTACGGTAAAAAAATTGGGATTTTTGGGGGCAAAAATGAGAGAATTACGGTAATAAAATTGCGGTTTCGGGGGCGAAAAAATGAGAGAATTACGGTAATAAATTTGGGATTTGGGGGTGAAAAAATGAGAGAATTACAATTTAAAAAATTGGAATTTTTGGGGAAAAAATGGGATTTTAGGAAAAATGGGGTTTGGAGTTAAAAAGGTATTTTGGGGGGAAAATTGGAATTTTCGGGGATAAAAGATGAGATTTTTTGGGGCATTTTTGGGGCATTTTTTGGGGGATTTATAGGGAATCTCGGGGGTATTTTTGGGGTATTTTAGGGCATTTTGGGGGTCCCTCACCTCCTGCACGATGTTATTCTCTGTCAGCTGTGTCTCCAATTTCTGCCGCGCTGCCACCGCCCGGCCCAGCTCTGGGGGCAAAACCCAAAATTTGGGGTCAGAACCCCAAAATTTGGGGTTAGGAAAACCCCAAAACCCAAAAAATTTGGGTCAAGAGAATCCCAAAATTTGGGGTCAGAACCTCAAAATTTGGGGTCAGGAGAACCCCAAAATTTGAGGTCGGAACACCAAAATTTGGGGTCAGAAACTCAAAATTTGGGGCCTGGGGAAACGCAAAATTTGGGGTCAGAACCCAAACATTTGCGGTCACAAGAACCCCAAAAATTTGGCATCAGAACCCCAAAATTGGAGGACAGGAGAACCCCAAAATATGAGGTCAGAACACCAATATTGGGGTTAGGAAAACCCCAAAACCCCAAAAATTTGGGGTCAAGGGAACAACAAAATTTGGGGTCAGGAGAGCCCCAAAATTTGAGGTCAGGGGAGCCCCAAAATTTGAGGTCAGAACCCCCAAATTGGGGGAATTTTGGGGGCTCCGGAAGGATTTTGGGGATCCCAAGGAGGTTTGGGGAAATTAGGGGGAGAGATTTGGGAGTCCTGAGAGGATCTGGGATTTGGGGGTTTTTTGGGAGAATTTTGGGGTTTTTTTTTTGGGATGATTTGGGCTGTTTTTGGGAGAATTTTGGGGTTTTTTGCGACAATTTTAGCTTTTTTTGGGGGGATTTAGAGGTTTTTTTGGGAGAATTTTGGGGTTTTCTGGTGGGGGATTTGGAGGTTTTTTGGGAGAATTTTGGGGTTTTTTTTGGGAAGGGATTTTGGGAGTTTTTTGGGACAATTTTGGAGGGTTTTTGGGAGGGGATTTGGGGAGTTTTTGGGAGAATTTTGGGGCTTTTTTGTGACAATTTTAGGTTTTTTTGGGAAGGCATTTTGTGGTTTTTTGAGAATTTTGGGGTTTTTTTGGGGTGATTTTGGGGTTTTTTGGGATAATTTTGGGTTTTTTTTCGGGGCTCTCACCTTTCTGCAGTTGCTGATATTTCTCCACCTCCCCCTGGAGTTTCTTCTGCAGCGATTCCGCCATGGGGGGGCACTTTTTGGGGGGGGGGCGGGGTCAATTTTTGGGGCCCCTCCCAACCCAAAATTCCCCAAGACCCCACGGGGACCCCCCAAAAAATTCCCCCAAAAAATTCCGAAAAAATTCCCCAGGACCTCCCCGAAAATCCAAAAAAAATCACCCCCGGATCCCCAAAAAGTCCCAAAAATCCACTTGGGCACCCCAAAATCCTCCCGGGACCACCCCCAAAATCCTTCTGGGACCCCAAAAATTCACCCGGGACCCCCAAATTCCGCCCCCGGACACCCCAAATTCTTCGGGACCCCCTCCCCCAAATTCCCTCCTGGACCCCCCAAATCCATCCCGGATGCCCCAGACCACCCCGGAAATCCCAAATTCCCCCCAGGACCCCCAAAATGTCCCAAATTTTCCCCAAATTTTTCCATTTTTTACCCTCCGCTCTCCGCGCGCACCTCCAACCGCCCCGGCCACGCCCCCTGAGCCCTCCGCCGCATGCGCTGCTAAAAAACCACGCCCACTCTGGCCATATATGGCAACGCTGGGTGTCTTTTATCCCATCTCATCAATCTGCGCATGCGCAATCATACACCAAACTCCGCCCACTTATTACTATTTGGGGGGTGCCTCCATTCAGGCCGCGCCCACTCAATCTGCGCATGCGCGTTCACACCTAAACGACGCCCACACGCAAAACCACGCCCCTTTATCCATATATGGAGATACCCACCTTCCTCCTGACCACGCCCCCTCCCGGCGCGCTCTCCGCGCCCTCAGCCTCCCCCCGCCCCCCCCGGGGGGGATTTTGGGGGGGAATTTTGGGGTTTTTGGGGCCCCCCGAGGTGAGCGAGGGGCGCGGGGGGTCCCGGATGGGCCCGAGGCGGCGGCGGTGGCGCCGGGGGGCGGTGAAGGCCGCGCTGGTGGCCCTGGGGCTAGCGGTGCTGGGGCTGGTGGCGAGCGGGGCGGGCGAGGAGCTGCTGGCGGCGGCCCTGGCGGCCTGGGGGGAGGGGCGGGGGGCTTGGGGGAGCGTGGGGGATGGGGGGATTGGGGGAGGGGCGCGGGAGAGGCGGGGGGTGGGAGTTGGGGGGGCGTTTTTCATGAATGGGGGGAGGGGGAGCGTGGGAACGGGGCGGGGTTTGTGAATGGGGGCCGTGGGAAAGGGGCGGGGCTTGTGAATGGGGACCGTGGGAAAGGGGCGGGGCTTGCTGATTGGGGAGGGGGATTTGTGAATGGGGAGGGGTTTGTGATGCAGGGGGCGGGGCTTGCACTGGGGGCGGGGCTTGCTGAGGGGGCCGGGGGTGGCAAAGGGGGTCCGGGGGTTGGGATTGGGGGTCCGGGGGGGATAAATAGGAGCTCGGGGGTCGCAATCGGTGGTCCAGGGGTCTCAGTCGGTGGTCCAGGGGTCGGAATTGGGGGTCCAGGGGTCTCAATGGGTGGTCCCGCCGCCCCCCCAGGCTGCCTCGGCCTCCTCTCGGGGGGCTCGGGCGACCTGGACTCTGTGCCCACCCCCTCCCCGACCCCCCCCCGCACCCCCAAACTCCTCCTGGCGCCCCCCCCGTGCTCGCCCCCCGCCCCCTTCCTCCTCATCCTCGTCCCCAGCGCCCCCTCGCACCTCCCCCAGCGCCAGGCCGTGCGCGACACGTGGGGGGGAGGGGTCCCCAGCCGGGCCGGGACCCCCCGGACCCGCACGGTGTTCGTGCTGGGCGCCGCCCCCTCCCCGCAATTACAGCGGGAGGTGCTGCGGGAGTGGCGCGGCTATCGCGATATCCTGCAGGGCGACTTCGGCGACATTTATGGCAACCTGACCTGGAAAACTCTGCTGCTGCTCCGCTGGGCCCGCGCCTGCTGCGGGGAGGCTCCGTTCCTCGTCAAAGCCGACGATGACGTTTTTCTCAACGTGCCCGCTATCGCGACATTCCTATCGCGACCGGCCACGCCCCCCCGGCTGTACCTCGGCCGCGTGCACTGGAGGGTGGCCCCGAACCGCGACCCCCGCAGTCGCCACCACGTCCCCGAGGGGCTCTACCCCCCCGCGGTGTTCCCGCCCTACTGCAGCGGCACGGCCTACGTTCTGTCGCGACAGGCGGCGATAGCGGTGCTGGGGGCGGCGCCGCGCGTGCCGCTGGTGGCCCCCGAGGATGTGTGGGTGGGGCTGTGTGCCCACCGGGCCGGGGTCGCCCCGCGGCACTCGGCGAGGTTCGGGGGGTCCCTGCGGTTCCCCCCCGAGCGCTGCTGCCTGGGGGGGGCTCTGTTCAGCGCGCACCGCGTGCGGCCCCGCGAGCTGCGCGGGGTCTGGGGGCAGCTCCGGGGGTCCGCGGGGGCGTGCGGGGCGTGGGAGGGGGCGCTGGGGGTGCTCAGGTGCCGCGCGTTGGCGCTGGGGGAGTGGCTGTGGGGGAGGGGGTGACGTCGCGGGGGTGTGACGTCATGGGTGGGGGAATCCCCCCCCCAAAAGAGGACCAACCTGCCCCCCAAATTGGGCAAAGACCCCAATTTGGGGGCAGTGGATGGGGGGTGACGTCATGGGGGGAGGAGCCCCCCGACATGGGGACCAACCCCCCCAAAAATTGGGCAAAGACCCCAGTTTGGGGGCAGTGACGTCATGCGGGCGACGTCATGGGGGTGACGTCATGGGTGGGGGACCACCCCCCCATCCACAGTGGGGGTGAGACTCTCCCCCCTCCCGAAATGAGGACCAAACCCCCCCAAACTGGGCAAAGATCCCACCCAAAATTGGGCAGAGACCCCAATTTGGGGGCAGTGGATGGGGCAGTGATGTCATGGGGGTGACGTCATGGGGGAGACCCCCCCATAAATAAGGCCCAAACCCCCCAAAATTGGGCAAAGACCCCAGTTTGGGGGCATTGGATGGGGAGTGACGTCATGGGTGGGGGAACCCCTCCACTGTGAGGGTGAGACCCCACCCTAAATGAGGACCAAACCCCCCAAAAAATTGGGCAAAAACCCCAATTTTGGGGCAGTGGATGGGGGAGTGACATCATGGGGGTGACGTCATAGCGAGTGACGTCATAGGTTGGGGAATCCCTGCAAATTGGGGTGAGACTCCCCCCCCAAAATGAGGGTCAAACTCCTCCAAAATTGGGCAAAGGTCCCCCCAAAAATTGGGCAAAGACCCCAATTTGGGGGCATTGGATGGGACAGTGACGTCATGGGGGTGACGTCATGAGTGGGGGACCCCTCCCAGAGAGTGGAGGTGAGACTAGCCCCCCCAAATGAGGGTCAAACTCCCCCAAAATTGGGCAAAGATCCCCCCCAAAAATTGGGCAAAAACCCCAATTTGGGGGCATTGGATTGAGGGAGTGACGTCATGGAGGAGTGACGTCATGGGGGTGAGACCCCCCCCAAATGAGGCCCAACCCCCCCAAAAACTGAGCAGAGACCTCAATTTGGGGACAGTGGATGGGGGAGTGATGTCATTGGGGAATGACGTCATGGGGAAGTGACGTCATGGGTGGGAGAACCCTCCCCCCCAAATGGGACAAGGACCCCCCCCAAAATGGGGGTGTATTTGGGGGGTGACGTCATGGGGGAATGACGTCATTGATTGGGACACCCCCCAAGGAAGAGTGGGGGATGGGGAGTGACATCATGGCAGTGACGTCATGGATGGGGACACACCCCCAAAATGGGGATAAGGACCTCCCCCAAATGGGGGCAGTGACGTCATGGGGGTGACGTCATGGATGGGGACACCTCCCCACCCCCCGTGGGGACAAGACCCCTCCCAAATGGGGACCATTGGGGACCCCAAAAATGGGGACAAAGCCCCTCCCCCAGTGGGGCCGGAGGGGCCCTGGTGGCTTTGTTGGGGACATGGGGGTGACACGGAGCTGGGAGGGTGACACGGATGTCACACACGGAGCCTGGATGGTGACACGGATGTCACACGGATGTCACACGGACCTGGCACAGTGACACGGATGTCACACAAGTGTCACACGGATGTCACATGGACCCTGGATGGTGACACGGATGTCACCTGGACCTGGCACGGTGACACCGATGTCACATAGATGTGACACACAGGCCCTGGATGGTGACACGGATGTCACCTGGACCTGGCACGGTGACACCGATGTCACATAGATGTGACACACAGGCCCTGGATGGTGACACGGATGTCACACAGATATCACCTGGACCCTGAATGGTGACACAGATGTCACATGGATGTCACCTGGACCTGGCACGGTGACACGGATGTCACACAGATGTCACACAAATGTCACACAGACCTGGAACGGTGACACTGATGTCACACAGATGTCACCTGGACCCTGGATGGTGACACCAATGTCACACGGACCTGGCACGGTGACACTGATGTCACACGGATGTGACATGGACCCTGGATGGTGACACCAATGTCACACAGACCTGGAATGGTGACACAAATGTCACCTGGACCTGGCACAGTGACACAGATGTCACACGGATGTGACATGGACCTGACATGGTGACACCAATGTCACACGGATGTGACACACAGACCTGGCAGAGTGACACTGATGTGACACGGATGTCACCTGGACGTGGCACGGTGACACTGATGTCCCCCAGTGTCCCCCAAGGACACGGATGTGACACGTGGACCCTGCGCGGTGACACCGATGTCACACAGACCTGGCACAGTGGCACGAATGTCACACGGATGTGACACAGGTGGCACATGGACACAGATGTGACACAGACCTGGCATGGTGACACAGATGTGACATGGACCTGACATGGTGACACAGATGTCACACGGATGTGACATGAACCTGGCACGGTGACACAGATGTCACACAGATGTGACACAGACCTGACCCCGATGTCACCTGATGTCACCTGATGTCCCCCAGTGCCACCCGAGGACACAGATGTCACACAGATGTGACATACAGACCTGGTGAGGTGACAGTGATGTCACCTGGACCTGGCACGGTGACGCCGATGTCACCTGGATCTCGCATGGATGTCACCTGATGTCACACGGATGTCACCTGGATGTCACACGGGTGTCACCCAGACCTGGCACAGTGACCATGATGTCACACAGATGTCACATGGACGTCATCTAGAACTGCCATGGTGACCCTGATGTCACCTCATGCCACACGGATGTGACACAGACCTGACCCCGCTCTCACCTGATGTCACCCCATGTCCCCCAGGGCCACCCAAGGACACAGATGTCACACAGATGTCACACAGGTGCCACCCAGACCTGGCACGGTGACCCTGATGTCACACAGATTCCACACGGATGTCACCTGATGTCACCTGATGTCACCCAGAGATGGCATGGTGACCCCGATGTCACACCAATGTCACCCGATGTCACCCGGATGTGACACACACCTGACCGTGATGTCACCTGATGTCCCTCAGTGCCACCCAAGGACAGGAATGTCACACGGATGTCACCTGACGTCACCCGGAGCTGGCACGGTGACACAGATGTCACACAGATGTCACCCCAATAAAGTCCCCAGAGCTGTGACACCTCCGTGGCCTTGGCTGTGGGGGGGAGGGGACATTGGGGACACCAAAAATGGGGAGAGGACCCCAAAATTTGGGTTGGGGACCCCAAAAAATGGAGAGGGGACACTTTGGGGACCCTAAAAATGGGGAGGGGACCCCAAAAATGGAGAAAAAAACCCCAAAATTGGAGTTGGGGACCCCAAAAAATGGGGAGGGGACACTGGGGACCCCAAAATTTGGGGAGGGGACCCCAAAAATGGGAATTGGGACACTGTGGGGACCCCAAAAGTGGAGATGGGGACCCCAAAAATGGGGAGGGGACCCCAAAAATTGAGACAAAAACTTCAAAATGGGGGTTGGGGACCCCAAAATTGGGGAGAGGACACTCTGGAGACCCCAAAAATGATGAAAGGACCCCAAAAATGGAGAAAAAACCCCAAAAATTTGGGTTGGGGACCCCAAAAAATGGAAATGGGGACCCCAAAAATGGGGAGGAGACCCCAAAAATTGAGACAAAAACCCCAAAATTGGGGATGGGAACTCCAAAAATGGAAATGGGGACCCCAAAAAATGGAGAAAGGATCCCAAAAATGAAGACAAAAACCCCAAAATTTGGGACAAAAACCCCAAAAATGGGAGTAAGACACTTTGGGGACACCAAAAATGAGAAGAGGACCCCAAAATTTGGGTTGGGGACACTTTGGGGACGCCAAAAATGAGGACAAAACCCCAAAATTCGCTGCCCCCCGAATTTATTTCTTGAAGCGCTCCAGGGCCCCCTTTTTTTGGGGGGAAATCCCCAATTTTGGGGTCTTTTCCCCCAATTTTGGGGCAGGACCACTCTTCTTTCCTTTCCTCTTTTTTTTGGGATTTTCCCCCAATTTTTTCCCAAATTTTTTGGAATTTTCCCCCAATTTTTTGATGTTTTTTTGGGGATTTTCCGCCATTTTTTGGCAATTTTCCTCTCCTTTTTTCCCCTTTTTCTTGGGGTTTTCCCCCAATTTTTTTCCCAATTTTTTTGGGGTTTCCCCCAATTTTTTCCCGGATTTTTGGGGATTCTCTCCCGTTTTTTTGGGGCTTTTCCCGTCCTTTTTCCGCTTTTTTCTCGGGGGTTCCTCTGTGGTTTTTTCCTTTTCTTTTTTTTCTTTTTCCTTCTGCTCCAAACTCTGCTGGATCAGGGCCTGGGGGGGCAGAAAAAATTCCCGAAATTCACCCCAAAATTCCCAAAATTCACCCCAAAATTCTCCCCAAAATTCCCAAAATTCACCCCAAAATTCCTGAAATTCACCCCAAAATTCCCCCCAAAATTCCCTGAATTCCCCCCCAAATTCCCCCCGATTTCCAAAAAATTCCCAAGATTTCCTCACAGAATTTCCCCCAAGATTTCTGAAATTCACCCCCAAAATTCCCAGAATTTCCCCGAAATTTCCCAAATTCCCCCCAAAATCCCCAAAATTCCCCCTGAAATTTCCCCAAAATTCCTCTGAATTTTTCCCCAAAATTCCCCCTAAATTTATCAAAATTCCCCCCAAAATTCCCCTAAAATTCCCCAAAATTGCCAAAATTCTCCCTAAATTCCCAAAATCTGCCCAAAATTACCAAAATTTCCCCGAAATTCCCCAGAATTCCAGAAGTCTCCCTGAAATTCCCCAGTTCTCCCCAAATTCTCCCAAATTCCCCCGAAATTCCACCTAAATTTATCAAAATTCCCCCCAAAATTCCCCAAATTTCCCCCAAATCCCCGAACAATTCCCTGAATTTTCCCCAAAATCTCCCCAAAATATCTTGAAATCCCCAAAATTCCCCCAAAATTTCCCCTAAACTCCCCCTAAATTCCCCAAAAACCTCCAAAAATTCCCAAATTTACCCTGAAATTTCCCCTAAATCCTCCCCATAACTCCCAAAATTCCTGAAATTCCAAAAAAATTTCCCCAAAAATTCCCCCCTATTTCCCAAAATTCCCCTGAAATTTTCCCAAACTTCCCCCTAAAATTATCAAAATTCCATCTAAAATTCCCAAAATTTCCCCAAAATCCCCACAATTCCCAAAATCTCCCTGAAATTTTCCTAAAACTCCCTTGGAATTCCCCTGAAATTCCCCCAAAATGTCCCCAAATTCCCAAAAAATTCCCCAAATTCCCCTGAAATTTTCCCAAACTTCCCCCTAAATTCATCAAAATTCCCTCTAAAATTTCCAAAATTTCCCCCAAATTCCAGAAATCTCCTGAAATTCCCCAAAATTCTGCCCAAATTTCCCCCAAAACTCCAGAAATCTCCTCTGAAGTTTCCCCAAAATTCCCCCCAAATTCCCGAAATTCCCCCTAAAATTCTCCCGAATTCCCCCAAAACTCGCAAAATTCTCCCAAAATTCCCGAAATTCCCCGAATTCCTCACCCTGCCGCGCTGGTGTCGCACTTGGCGCTTGCGGCGCTCAGCCTCGCGGCCTTTGCGGCACTTCCGGGGACGAAACTTGGGCTTCAAATTGGGGTCAAAACCCTGGAAATCGGGAAAAAAATTGAGATTTTGGGGGAAATTGGGATTTGGGGGGGGGGGAATGGGGAGTTTTGGGGATTTTAGGGGGAAAATGGGAAATTTTTGGGGAAAAAAATTGGGATTTTGGGGGCAAAAATTGGGATTTTGGGGAAAATCCCGGGAATATCTTGGGGATTTGGGGGAAAATTGGGGGATTTGAGGTAAATTCAGGGGATTTTGGGGTAAATGTGTGGATTTTGGGGTAAATTCGTGGGATTTTGGGGAAACATTGGAATCTGGGGAAAATCCCGGGATGCTGGGGTAAATTCTGGGATTTTTGGGGAAATTGGGGGAAATTCCCAGGATTTTGGGGTAAATTGGGGTAAATTCAGGGGATTTTGGAGCAAAACCCCAGGATTTGGGGTAAATCGGGGGGGATTTTTTGGGGTAAATTGGGGAAATTTGGGGGAAATCGGGGTAAATTGGTTTAAATAGGGTAATTTAGGGGTAAACCCCCAGGATTTTGGGGTGAATTTTGGGGATTTTGGACTCACCAGGCGCTCGGCTCTCTCGCGCTGTTTCTGCTCCATCCCCGCGGTGTCGACGCGCGACAGCAGCGCAGGATCCTCCGTCAGCAGCTCCGCCGGGATCTGCCAAAAAATCCAAATTATTTTGGGGAAAAACCTGGATTTGGGGAAATTGGGGATTGGGATTGGTTGGGGAAAAATTGGGGATTTTTTGGGGTGGGAATTTTGGGTTTTTTCCCCCAATTTTGGGGCTTTTTTCCTTAAATTTTGGGGGTTTTCCCCCCAAATTTGGGGTTTTCATTACAGGAATTTCAGGGTTGGAAATTCAGGATTTTTCCCCAAATCTTGGGGGTTTTTCCCCAGATTTTGGGCTTTAGTTATGGGAACTTCGGGGCTAAAATTTTGGGGTTTTTTCCCCCAAATTTTAGGGTTTTGTTGCAGGAACTTCAGGCTCAGAATTTCAGGGTTTTTTCCCAAATTTCAGGGGATTTTCCCCCAAATTTTCAGGTTTCCTTACAGGAATTTCAGGGTTGGAATTTCAGGGGTTTTCCCCAAATTTTGGAGTTTTTTTTCCTCAAATTTTGGAGGCTTTTTCCCCAAATTTTGGGTTTTTCCTCCAAATTTTGGAGGTTTTTTCCCCAACTTTTTGGCTTTTGTTATGGGAAATTTGGGGTTAAAATTTCAGGTTTTTTTCCCCCAAACTTTGGGGGTTTTTTCCTCAAATTTTGGGTTTTTTTCCCCCAAATTTTAGGGTTTTGTTGCGGGAATTTCGGGGTTGGAATTTCAGGGTTTTTTCCGCAAACTTTAGGCTTTTCTTGCAGGAATTTCAGGGTTAAAAATTCAGGGGTTTTTCCCCCAAATTTTGGGTTTTTCTTATGGGAACTTTGGGGTTAAAATTTCGGGTTTTTCCCCCAATTTTGGGGTTTTTTCCCCAAATTTTGGGCTTTCGTTCTGGGAAACTTGGGGTTAAAATTTTGGGGTTTTTCCCCCAAATTTTGGGTTTTTTCCCCCAAATTTTAGGGTTTTCCCATGGGAACTTTGGGGTTAAAATTTTGGGGTTTTTTCCCAAATTTTTGAGTTTTTCCCCCACAATTTCGTACCTTTTCCAGCAGAGCCTTCACCTCCCACTCCTGGCGCTGGCGGCGGCTCCGGTAGGGATTGTTCTCCAGAGCATCCAAATTGGGTTCTCCCGAACCTGAATTTGGGGAAATTTGGAGAATTTTGGGGAATTTTGGGAGGGAAAAGGTCGGGGGGGAAAGGAGAGATCCCAAGAATCCATTGGGAATTGAGGAAATTTGTCAGGGGGGGAAAATTTCAGTGAGAATTGACCAAAAATCTATTGGGGATTAAAAAAAAATCCATTTGGGATCCCAAAAATTGATCAGGGATCCCAAAAATCCATCCAAGTTCCCCTAAAATCCATTAAAAAACCCCAAATCCACCCCACAAATCCCTCTAGGAAATCCCAAAATCTCTCAGAGATTCCTAAAATCCATTGGATGTCCCTAAAATCTACTGGAAAAAACCCAAAATCCACCCAAAACCACCCAGAATCCCCCCCAAATCTGCCCCAAACTGCCTGAAATTCCACCCAAAAATCCCCAAATCGATCCCAAACTTCCCAAAATCGCAGGAATTTCCCCCAAATCTGACCTGGCACGAGGATGCTGGTGAAGCCCAGGCCGTGCCCTGCCCCCAGCACATCCTCGAAAGGACAGAACTGCAGGGCCAGGGGGGGCCGGGGGGGTCTGTGCTGCAGGAACGGCCGGGGAGGGGGGCCCGAGCCCACCTGGGGGTACACCTGGGGGAGAAAACGAGAAAAAAGTGAAATTTTGGTGAAAAAGGAAAAAAAAAAAGGGTTTTTTTGGTGAAAAAATGGCAATTTTAGGTGAAAAATGGCGATTTTTTGGGGTTTTTTTGTTTTGTTTTTCGGTATTTCTGTGTATTTTTCAGGCACTTTGTTGGCCTCACCCGCACGAGGTCCCTGCAGGCAGCAGGGGATTTTTTGGTATTTTTGGGGTATTTTTTGTGTATTTTTGTGCATTTTTGAGGCACTTTTTAGGCCATACCTGCACGAGGTCCCTGCAGGCAGCAGTGGAGTTTTTGGGGATTTTTTTGATGATTTTTTTTTGGGTTTTTTGGGTATATTTTGGTGCATTTTTCAGGCACTGTGTTGGCCTCACCTGCACGAGGTCCCCGCAGGCAGCGGCCAGGACACCTCTGTGGCTGAAGCTGAGGTGCGAGGCCCCCGTGGGCAGTGGGGGATTTTTTGGGGGCTTTTTTTGGTGGTTTTTTTTTGTTATTTTGTGCATTTTTCAGGCACTTTTTTGACCTCACCTGCACGAGGTCCCCGCAGGCAGCGGTGCAGTTTTTGGGGATTTTTTGGGGATCTTTTTGATGATTTTTTTTTGGGTTTTTTGGGTATATTTTGGTGCATTTTTCAGGCACTGTGTTGGCCTCACCTGCACGAGGTCCCTGCAGGCAGCAGGGGATTTTTGGGGGATTTTTTGGGGGGTTTTTTGGGGGGTTTTTTTTGTTATTTTGTGCATTTTTCAGGCACTTTTTTGGCCTCACCTGCACGAGGTCCCTGCAGGCAGCAGGGGATTTTTGGGGGATTTTTTTTGTATTTTTGGGGGGTTTTTTGTGTATTTTTGTGCATTTTTGAGGCACTTTTTAGGCCATACCTGCACGAGGTCCCCGCAGGCAGCGGCCAGGACACCTCTGTGGCTGAAGCTGAGGTGTGAGGCCCCCGCGGGCAGTGGGGGATTTTTTGGGGTTTTTTTTTGGGGTTTTTTTTGTTATTTTCTGCATTTTTCAGGCACTGTGGTGGCCATACCTGCACAAGGTCCCCACAGGCAGTGGTGCAGTTTTTGGGGATTTTTTGGGGATTATTTTGATGATTTTTTTGGGTTTTTTGGGTATATTTTTGTGCATTTTTCAGGCACTGTGTTGGCCTCACCTGCACGAGGTCCCTGCAGGCAGCAGGGGATTTTTGGGGGATTTTTTGGGGGGTTTTTTTGGTATTTTTGGGGTATTTTTTGTGTATTTTTGTGCATTTTTGAGGCACTTTTTAGGCCATACCTGCACAAGGTCCCCGCAGGCAGCGGCCAGGACACCTCTGTGGCTGAAGCTGAGGTGTGAGGCCCCCGCGGGCACCACCCACTCCTGCAGGACCCCCCAGGTGCGAACGTCGAAAATCCTCAGCTTGCGGTCCAGGCCCGAGGTGGCCATCAGCCTGAGGGGAAAACACACAAAAATTGTCAAAATTCTGTGAAATTCAGTGAAAATACACAATATTTATCGAAATCCTAGCAAAAATCCCATAAAATCTGCCCCAAAATCCCACAGAATTCATCAAAAATGGGCAACTTCTGGTCCAGGCCTGACGTGGCCATCAGCCTGAGGGGAAAACACACAAAAATTGTCAAAATTCTATGAAATTCAGTGAAAATCCATTGAAAATATACAGTATTTATCAAAATTCCAGCAAAAATCCCATAAAATCTGCCCCAAAATCACACAAAATTCATTGAAAATCCTCAGCTTGCGGTCCAGGCCTGACGCGGCCATCAGCCTGAGGGGAAAAATTAATAAAAATTGTAAAATTTCAGTGAAAATATAAAATATTTATTGAAATTCAGCAAAATCTGCCCCAAAATCACACAAAATTCATCGAAAATCCTCAGCTTGCGGTCCAGGCCCGAGGTGGCCATCAGCCTGAGGGGAAAAAATTATAAAAATGGTAAAAATTCACTGAAAATACATAGTATTTGTCAAAATCCTAAAAAATCCAGGGAAATCTGCCCCAAAATCACACAAAATTCATCAAAATCCAGCAAAATTCAGCAAAAATCTGAACCTTCCGGTCCAGGCCCGAGGTGGCCATCAGCCTGAGGGGAAAAAATTATAAAAATGGTAAAAATTCACTGAAAATATAAAATATTTATCAAAATCCTGCAAAATACAGCGAAATCCGCCCCAAAATCACACAAAAGTCATTAAAAATACTCAGCTTGCGGTCCAGGCCATCAGCCTGAGGGGAAAAATACCAAAATTTGGTGAAATTCAGTGAAATTCAGTGAAAATCCTTTAAAAAAATATTTCTCGAAATCCCACAAGATTCAGCAAAATCAGCCCCAAAATTGAGCAGTCGCACAAAATTCACCAAAATCCAGCAAAAATCCATCAAAATTCAGCAAAAATCCCATCAAATCTGCCCCAAAATCAGCAAAATTCCCTCACCCAAATCTCTCAGAATTTTTTCCAAAATTCCTCAGGAAATCCCAAAATCCCTCAGAATTCCTCCTGAAATCGCTCTGCAAATCGCAAAATCCCTCCGAATTTTCCCCCAAAATCCCTAAAAAATCCCTAAATCCCAGGGAATTTTCCCCAAATTCGTTCCAGAAATCCCCAAATCCCTCAGAATTTTCCCAAAATCCCTCCAGAAATCCCAAAATTCCCCCAAAATCCCTCAGAATTTCCCCCAAACCCCTCTGGAAACCCCAAAATCCCTCAAGAAATTCCCAAATCTCTCGTATTCCCTCAAAAAAATCCCAAAATCCCTCAGAATTTTCCCCCAAAATCCCTCAAGAATTTCCAAAATTCCCACAAAATCCCTAAAAGAATCCCCAAATCCCTCCTGGAAACCCCAAAATCCCTGGAATTTCCCCCCAAAATCCCTGGAATTTCCCCCCAAAATCCCTGGAATTTCCCCCCAAAATCCCTCCGGAAATTGCAAAATTCCACCAGAAATCCCTAAAAAAAAGCCCTCAAATACCTTAAAATACCCCAAAATCACTCAGAATTTTTACCCGAACCCCTCCAAATTCCCCTCAAAATCCCTCAGAATTCACCCCAAAGTCCCAGAAACCCCAAAATCCCTAAAAACCCCCAAAATCACACCAGAAATCCCAAAATTCCCCCAAAATCCCTTAAAATTCCCCAAAATCCCTCAGAATTTTCCCCAAATCCCTCAGAATTTTCCCCAAAATCCCTCAGAATTCCACAAAAATAACTCCAGAAAACCCAAAATCCCTCTGGAAATCCCCAAAACCCCTCAAGAAATCCCAACATTCCCACAAAATCCCTAAAAAACCACCCAAAATCTCTAAAAAAAGTCCCAAAATCCCTCCAAAAACCCCCAAATCCCTCCAAATTCCCCTCTAAATCCCTCCGAATTCATCCCAAAATCCCAGAAACCCCAAAATTCCCAGAACTTCTCCCCAAAATCCCTCCAGAAATCCCAAAATCTCCCAAAATCCCTAAAAAAATCCCCCCAAAATACCTTAAAAAATCCCAAAATCCCTCCGAATTCCCCCCAAAATCCCTCTGGAAATCCCAAAATTCCCCCAAAATCTCTCAGAATTTCACCCAAAATCCCTTAAAAAATCCCTAAAAAAAATCCCGCCAAATTCCCTTAAAAAACCCCAAATCCCTCCGAATTTCCCCCCAAAATCCCTCAGGAAATTCCACCAGAAATCCCTAAAAAAAAGCCCTCAAATACCTTAAAATACCCCAAAATCACTCAGAATTTTTACCCAAATCTCTCAGAATTTCCGCAAAATCCCCGAAACCCCAAAATCCTGGGAATTTCCCCCAATTTGGCTCTCCCACCTGCCCGCGGTGTCGACGGCGATGCTGCGCACGGCGCCGCGGTGAGCCAGGAGCCGAACCAGCGGCTCGGCCACGTTCGGAGTCCAGAGAGAGACCGTTCCTGGGGGAAAAAACGGAGATTTTGGGATTTTAAAATCCCTGGGAATTTAAACAAAAATTTAAAAAAAAAATCCGATGGAAATTGGGGAAAAATTGGGAAAAAAATTTCAAAAAAAGTGAAAAAATTGAAAAAAACCTGATGGAAATCATGAAAATTTTGAAAAAAAAAAAGGATGGAAATTGGGGGAAAATTGGAAAAGAAATGAGGGAAATAATGAAAAAAATGAAAAAAAAAAAAAAAAAAGAAGGAAATTGTGAAAAAATTGAAAAAAAATCGATCGAAATTGAGGAAAAAATGGAAAAGAAACTATGGAAATTTGGGGGAATGGGTCGAGACTGTTCCTGGGGGAAAAATTGAGAATTTTGGGATTTAAAAATTCCTGGGAATTTTTAAAAAATTAAAAAAAAAAATCCGATGGAAATTGGGGAAAAATGAAGAAAAAATGAGGAAAATTTGGGGCAACGGGCTGAGGTTCGGTGCGGATTCCGAGGGAAATCCCCAAAAAATTGAAATTAATCGGATGGGATTGAAATCCCTCAAAAATTCTAATGGGAACACCAAATTCCCATTGGGATCCCCCAAAATGCCATCAGAGAACTCCAAAATCCAATGGAATCGCCCCAAAATTCCAATGGTATTCCCAAAATTCTAACACAATCACCCAAAATCCAACAAAATTCCCCAAAATCCAACGAAATTCCCCAAAATTCCAACAAAATCCCTCAAAATTCAATGAAATCCCACTCCAAACCCCTCTAAAATTTCCGAATTTTCTCATATTTTCCCAAAATCCCCAAATTTCTCACCGTTTCCGTGCCCGAGGTGCACGACGGTGTTGTTGGGGTTCTGGACCATCCCCAAAATTCCAACAAAATCCAATGAAATTCCCCCAAAATCTCCCCAAAATCCAATGGAATTACCCCAAATCCCACTCCAAACCCCTCTAAAATTCCCAAAAATTCCCGAATTTTCCCAAAATTCCCAGAATTCTCACCGTTGCCGTGCCCAAGGTGCATGAAGGCATTGCTGGGGTTCTGGGCCATCCCCAAAATTCCAACAAAATCCAACAAAATTCCCCCCAAAATCCAACAAAATCCCTCAAAATTCCACCAAAATCACCCCCAAATCCCTCCCAAAATTCCCGAATTTCCCGAATTTTCCCAAAATCTCCGAATTTCTCACCGTTGCCGTGCCCGAGGTGCACGACGGCGCTGCTGGGGTTCTGGGCCATCCCCAAAATTCCAACAAAATCCAACAAAATTCCTCCAAAATCCCAACAAAATCGCCCCAAAATCCAAGAAAATCACCCCGAAACCCCTCCAAAAATTCCCGAATTTCCCGAATTTTCCCAAAATTCCCAGAATTCTCACCGTTGCTGTGCCCGAGGTGCACGACAGCGCTGCTGGGGTTCTGGGCCATCCCCAAAATTCCAACAAAATCCAATGAAATTCCCGCAAAGTTCCCCCAAAATCCAATGGAATTACCCCAAATCCCACTCCAAACCCCTCTAAAATTCCCCAAAATTCCGGAATTTTCCCGAAATCGCTGGAATTCTCACCGTTTCCGTGCCCGAGGTGCACGACGGCGCTGCTGGGGTTCTGGGCCATGGCGCAGGCGCGGCCGGAGCGCGTGCGGAGCGAGGCTGTCTCCTGCCCCACGGAAACATCCAGGAACTGCAGCAGCCCCAGCTCGCTCTGCGGGGGGAAATGGGGAGAAATGTCAGGAAATCGGGAAAAAACGGCGAAAAAGAGCGAAAAAACGGAAAAAACGGTGAAAAAATGGTGCAAAATGGTGAAAAAATGGAGAAGAAATGGTGAAAAATGGGTGAAGGAAACGTCCAGGAAGTGCAGCAGCCCCAGCTCGCTCTGCAGGGGGAAAATAGGGAGAAATGTCAGGAAATTGGGAAAAAACGGGAAAAAATATCAAAAAATAGTGAAAAAACGGGGGAAAACGGTGAAAAAATGGTGAAAAATGGTGAAAAAATGGCAAAAAACGATGAAGAAATGGCGAAGAAATGGTGAAAAATGGGGGGAAAATGACAAAAAAATGGGGAGAAAAAACGTCCAGGAAGTGCAGCAGCCCCAGCTCGCTCTGCCCGGGGAGAAATGGGGAGAAATGTCAGGAAATTGGGAAAAAACGGGAAAAAATATCAAAAAATAGTGAAAAAATGGCGAAAAACGGTGAAAAAATGGGGAAAAAGCGTGGGTAAACGGCGAAAAAATTGTGAAGAAAGGGTGAAGAACAGGTGAAGAAAATGTCCAGGAAGTGCAGCAGCCCCAGCTCGTTCTGCAGGGGGAAAATGGGGAGAAATGTCAGGAAATCGGGAAAAAACGGCGAAAAAGAGCGAAAAAAGGGCAAAAAACGGTGAAAAAATGGTGAAAAACGGTGAAAAAATGGAGAAGAAAGGGTGAAGAATAGGTGAAGAAAACGTCCAGGAAGTGCAGCAGCCCCAGCTCGCTCTGCGGGGGGGAAAATGGGGAGAAATGTCAGGAAATTGGGAAAAAACGGGAAAAAATATCAAAAAATAGTGAAAAAACGGGGGGAAACGGTGAAAAAATGGTGAAAAATGGTGAAAAAATGGCAAAAAACGATGAAGAAATGGCGAAGAAATGGTGAAAAATGGGGGGAAAATGACAAAAAAATGGGGAGAAAAAACGTCCAGGAAGTGCAGCAGCCCCAGCTCGCTCTGCGGGGGGGAAAATGGGGAGAAATGTCAGGAAATTGGGAAAAAATGGGAAAAAACGGTGAAAAAATGGGGAGAAATGTGGGGAAATTGGGAAAAATTCGGAAAAACGGTGAAAAAATGGGGAGAAATGGTGAAAAAATGGCAAAAAACGGCAAAAAAATGGGGAAAAAATGGTGAAGAAAGGGTGGAAAATGGTGAGAAAATGCAAAAAAATGGGGAAAAAATGGGGAAAGATGAGGGGAAAATGGGGGAAATTGGGAAAACCGGTGAAAATTGTGAAAAACGGGGGAAAAATGGGGGGGAATCGGGGAGAAGTGGGGGGAAAAATGTCCAGGAACTGCAGCAGCCCCAGCTCGCTCTGCACGGGGAAGAATGGGGGAAAATGTGAGGAAACTGGGAAAAATTGGGAAAAATGGTGAAAAAATGGTGAAAAACAGTGAAAAAATGGAGAAAATCGGTGAAAAAATGTCGAAAAACGGAAAAAAAAGGGGGGAAAATGGTGAAAAATGATGAAAAAATGGGGAGAAAAAATGTCCAGGAACTGCAGCAGCTCCAGCTCGCTCTGCGTGGGGAGAAATGGGGGAAAATGTGAGGAAATTGGGAAAAAACGGCAAAAAGAGCGAAAAAAACGCAAAAAATGGTGAAAAAATTGTGTAGAAAGGGTGAAAAACAGCAAAAAAAAGGCAAAAAAAAGGCAGAAAACAGTGAAAAAATGGGTGAAAAATGGGGGGAAATGGGGAAGAAATGGGGGGAAATTGGGAAAAACGGGGAAAAATGGCAAAAAAGGGCAAAAAAGGGCGAAAAAGTGGTGAAGAAAGGGTGAAAAATAGAGAAAAAAAGGTGAAAAATGAAGAAAGAATGGGGAGAAATGGGAGAAAAAACGTCCAGGAACTGCAGCAGCCCCAGCTCGCTCAGCGGGGAGGGAAATGGGGAGAAATGTCAGGAAATTGGGAAAAAACGGGGGAAAACGGTGAAAAAATGGCAAAAAATGGTGAAGAAATGGTGAAGAAATGGTGAAAAACGGTGAAAAATGGTGGAAAAACAAGGAAAAATGGCAAAAGAAGGGCTAAAAATAGTGAGAAAAGGGTGAAAAATGGTGAGAAAATGGCAAAAATTGTGAAAAAGGTGAAAAAATGGAAAAAACTGTGAAAAATGGTGGGAAACGGTGAAGAAAGGGTGAAAAATGGGGGGAAAATGACAAAAAAATGGGGAGAAAAAAGGTGCAGGAACTGCAGCAGCTCCAGCTCGCTCTGTGCGGGGGGAAATGGGGAGAAATGTCAGGAAATTGGGAAAAAACGGCGAAAAAGAGCGAAAAAATGGTGAAAAATGGTGAAAAAATGGTGAAAAACGGTGAAAAAATGGGGAAAATAGGGGGGGGAAACGGCAAAAAATGATGAAAAAATGGGGAGAAAAAACGTCCAGGAAGTGCAGCAGCCCCAGCTCGCTCTGCGGGGAGGAAAATGGGGAGAAATGTCAAAAAATAGTGAAAAAACAGTGAAAAACGGCAAAAAAATGGTGAAAAAAGGTGAAAAACCGGTGAAGAAATGGTGAAAAACAATGAAAAAATGGGGAGAAATGGGGAGAAAAGACGTCCAGGAACTGCAGCAGCCCCAGCTCGCTCTGTGCAGGGAAAAATATGGAGAAATGTCAAAAAATGGTGAAAAAATGGGGAGAAATGGTGAAAAAAATGGTGGGAAACGGTGAAAAAATGGTGGAAAACGGTGAAAAAATGGGGAAAAAGGGTGAAAAAATGGTGTAGAAATGGCAAAAACCTGTGAAAAAATGGTGAAAAAAGGGCAAAAAATGGTGAAAAAATGGAGACAATTGGATGGGAAATGGTCAGAAAATTGGGAAAAATGGGAAATAATGGCAAAAAAAGGTGAGAAATTATGAAAACCAGGGAAAAAGTGGTGAGAAAAGGGCACAAAATGGTGAAAAAATGGTGAAAAACAAGGGAAAATGGTGAAAAATGGCCAAACCTAGGAAAATCGGCCAAAACCCACCCAGGAAATGGCAAGAAATGGCAAAAATTGGCAAAAAAAAGGTGAAAAAAGACAAAAAATCACCCAAATTTTCCCGAAATTCCCGGAATTTCCCCCAAAATCTGGGACTGACCACGGCGGCGAGCAGGAAGTGGTAGGGCAGGAACTCGAGGCGCAGAATGTTCTGGAATTTGGGTACCACGTGGATCGGTTAAAATCAGCAAAAAATGACCGAAACTCACCCAAAAATCAGCCAAAAATGGCAAAACTTACCCAAAAATGGCCAAAATCACCCCAAAATCAGCCCAAAATCAGCTAAAAATGATAAAGGATCTAATTCCAGGAAAAATCAGCCAAAACCCACCCAAAAAATGGCAAAAATTGGCCAAAAAAAGGCCAAAAAATAGCAAAAAAAGATGAAAAAAGGCCAAAAAAAGGCCAAAAGAAGGCCAAAAAAAGCCCACAAATTGCCCAAAATCCCCGGAATTTTCCCCAAATGTGGGACTGACCACGGCGGCGAGCAGGAAGTGGTAGGGCAGGAACTCGAGGCGCAGAATGTTCTGGAATTTGGGCACCACGTGGATCGGTTAAAATCAGCAAAAAACAGCTGAAACTCACCCAAAAATCAGCCAAAAATGGCAAAATTTACCCAAAAATGGCCAAAATCGCCCCAAAATCAGCCCGAAATCAGCTAAAAATGATAAAGGATCTAATTCCAGGAAAAATCAGCCAAAACCCACCCAAAAAATGGCAAAAAATGGGCAAAACCTACACAGGAAATGACAAAAATTGGCCAAAAATCAGCCAAAAATGGCAAAAAATTATCCCAAAATTGGATAAAATCACCCAAAACTCACCCCAAAAGTGGCTAAAATTGGCAATAAATGGTCAAACCCAGGAAAAATGGGCCAAAACTCACTCAGAAAATGGCAAAAAATGGGCAAAAGCTACACAGGAAATGGCAAAAATTGGCCAAAAATCAGCCAAAAAATGGCTGAAACCCACCTAAAATTACAAAATTTACCCAAAAATGGCAGAAATCAGCCCAAAATCAGCCCAAAATCAGCTAAAAATGGGAAAGTCTCTAAACCCTGGAAAAATCTGCCAAAACCCACCTAGAAAATGCCCAAAAATGGGCAAAAATTGGTCAAAAAAAGGCCAAAAAATAGCGAAAAAAGATGAAAAAAGGCCAAAAAAAGCCCCAAAAATTGCCCAAAATCCCCAGAATTTTCCCCAAATGTGGGACTGACCACGGCGGCGAGCAGGAAGTGGTAGGGCAGGAACTCGAGGCGCAGAATGTTCTGGAATTTGGGCACCACGTGGATCTCGAGGCCTTGGCTGTCGTAGACGTGGAGCCATCGGCGCTGAGCCACGGCCAGCAGAGCCTCCGAGTGCAGCCACCTGGGGATTGGGAAATTTGGGGTGAAAAATGGGGATTTGGGGAAAAACGGGGGATTTGGGGTGAGAAATGGGGTTTGGGGGGAAAAATGAGGATTTTAGGAGAAAAAACGGGAGTTTTAGGGGGAAAAATGGGAAATTTGGGGTGAAAAATGGGGATTTTAGGAAAAAAAATGGGGATTTTAGGGGGAAAAATGGAGTTTTGGGGGAAAAATGGGGAATTTGGGGAAAAAATGGGGAATTTGGGGTGAGAAACCAGGATTTTGGGGGAAAAAAATGAGGATATTGGGAAAAAAAATGGGAAATTTGGGGTGAAAAATGGGGTTTTGGGGGGAAAAATTAGGGTTTTAGGGGAAAAAAATGGGGATTTTGGGGAAAAAGTGAAGGTTCTGGGGTGAGAAAATTGAATTTTAGGGAAAAAAAGGAAATTTCAGGCGAAAAACTGGGATTTTGGGAAAAAATGGGTGTTTGGGGGAAAAAATGGGGATTTTCTGGGGGAAAATGGAACCAGTGCCTCCCAGTCCCATCCCAGTCCCTCCCAGTGCCCCCCAGTCTGTCCCAGTCCCTCCCAGTCTCTCCCAGTGCCCCCCAGTCTGTCCCAGTCCATTCCCAGTCCCTCCCAGTTTGTCCCAATCCCCTCCCAGTCCCTCCCAGTTCATCCCAGTCCACTCCCAGCCCCTCCCAGTCTCTCCCAGTCCCTCCCAGTTTCTCCCAATCCCTCCCAGTGCCCCTCACTCCTTTCGCAGCCCATTCCCAGTCCATTACCAGTCCCTCCCAGTCCATTCCCAGTCCCTCCCAGTGCTCCCAGTGCTCCCAGTCTCACCTGAGGTCCCGCAGGGGCTCCATCACGTTGAACTCACACAGGAGGCGCTGAGAGCTCCAGTCCAGGGCAGTCACGTGACCCCGGAGACCTCCCAGTAAGAGGTGTCTGCGGGAATGGGCCAGACTGGGAGGGACTGGGAGGGACTGGGAATGGACTGGGATGGACTGGGAATGGATTGGGACAAACTGGGAGGGACTGGGAGCACTGGGAGCTCCAGTCCAGGGCGGTCACGTGACCCCGGAGCCCTCCCAGTAAGAGGTGTCTGCGGGAATGGGCAAACTGGGAGGGACTGGGAATGGACTGGGAATGGATTGGGATGGACTGGGATGGACTGGGAGGGACTGGGAGGGACTGGGAATGGACTGGGAGGGACTGGGAATGGACTGGGATGGACTGGGAGGGACTGGGAGGGACTGGGAATGGACTGGGATGGACTGGGATGGACTGGGATGGACTGGGAATGGATTTGAACAAACTGGGAGGAACTGGGAGTGGATTGGGATGGAGTGGGATGGACTGGGAGGGACTGGGAGGGACTGGGAATGGATTGGGATGGACTGGGATGGACTGGGATGGGACTGGAATGGACTGGGAGCACTGGAAGCTCCAGTCCAGGGCGGTCACATGACCCTGAAGCCCTCCCAGTAAGAGGTGTCTGCAGGAATGGGACATACTGGGATGGACTGGGAATGGATTTGAACAAACTGGGAGGAACTGGGAGTGGATTGGGATGGACTGGGAGGAACTGGGAATGGATTGGGACAAACTGGGAGGCACTGGGAGCACTGGGAGCCCCAGTCCAGAGTGGTCCCGTGACCACGGAGCCCGCCCAGTAAGAGGTGTCTGCAGGAATGGGGAAACTGGGAGGGACTTGGAGGCACTGGGAAGAACTGGAAGTGCATTGGGACAAACTGGGAGGGACTGGGAATGCATTTGGACAAACTGGGAGGGACTGGGAGGGGATTGGGAGGGACTGGGAATGAACTGGGACAAACTCAGAGTGGACTGGGAGGCACTGGGAGGGACTGGTCCATGCTGGTTTACACTGCTCTATACTGGTCCATGCTGGTTTACACTGGTCTGTACTGGTCCATGCTGGTTTACACTGGTCTGTACTAACTTACGCCGATCTGTACTGGTTTATACTGGTCTATACTGGTCCATACTGGTTTACACTGCTCCATACTGGTCTATACTGGTTTATATCAGTCCATACTGGTCTGTACTGGTGCTCACCTGCCGGTGCGGGTGTAGTCAAGGCGGTAGGGCCCAAACTGCTCTGTACTGGTCTATACTGGTCCCTACTGGTTTATAGTGGTTTACACTGCTCCATACTGATCTATACTGGTTTACACTGGTTTATACTGGTCTATACTGGTTCTCACCTGCTGGTGCGGGTCTAGTCGAGGTGGTAAGGCCCAAACTGCTCCATACTGATCTATACTGGTTTACACTGGTTTATATTGGTCTATACTGGCTTATACTGGTCTATACTGATTTACATTGATCTTTACTGGTTTACACTGCCCCATACTGGTTTATACTGGTTTACACTGGTCCATACTGGTTTGTACTGGTGCTCACCTGCCGGTGCAAGTGTAGTCGAGGCGGTAGGGCCCAACTGCTCCATATTGGTCTATACTGGTTCATACTGGTCTATACTGGTTCATACTGGTCTATACTGGTTTATACTGCTCCATACTGGTTTATACTGGTCCATACTGGTGCTCACCTGCCCGTGTGGGTGTAGTCGAGGCGGTAAGGCCCAAACTGCTCCATAATGGTCTATACTAACTTTAACTGGTTTATACTGGTCTTCATCAATCTGTACTGGTCCATACTGCTCCATACTGGTTTGTACTGGTCTATACTGGTTTACACTGCTCCATACTGCTCTATATTGGTTTACGCTGGTCCATACTGGTCTATACTGGTCCATACTGGTCTATACTGGTCCATACTGGTGCTCACCTGCCGGTGCGGGTGTAGTCGAGGCAGTAAGGCCCAAACTGCTCCATACTGGTCTATACTGGTTTATACTGCTCTATACTGGTTTACACTGCTCTATACTGGTCCATACTGGTCCATACTGGTTTATACTGGTCCATACTGGTGCTCACCTGCCCGTGCGGGTGTAGTCGAGGCGGTAAGGCCCAAACTGCTCCAGGCGCAGATCAAAGTGCTGAAAAAATGGCAATTCTCACCCAAAATCCCCAAATTCCCAAATTTCCCTTCCCTATCCCAAACATTCCCAAAATTCCATTTTTCCCTCCCGAAATTCCCTTTTTCTCCCAAATTCTCTTCTTTCCCTTAAAATTCTCTTTTCTCCTCAAATTCTCTTTTCCCTCACAGATTTCCCTGTCTCCCCAAAATTTCCCTTTTCCCCCAAAATTCCCTTTTTCCCCCCAAAAAAATGGGTTTTTTCCCAAAATCCCCATCTTTCTCCCCAATTTTTTCCCCCAAATCCCTCATTTTTCCCCCAAAATTTTGCTTTACTTCCCAAATTCCCTCATTTTCCCCCCAAATCCCCCATTTTTCCCCCAAACCCATTTTTTCCCCAAAATTTTGCTTTTTTTCCCAAAATTTCCCATTTTTCCCCCAAAAGTTTCCTTTTTTTCCCCAAATCTCCCTTTCTTTCCCCAAAACTTCGATTTTTTTTCCCCAAAACTTCTCATTCTTTTCCCAAAATCCCTCATTTTTCCCCCAAAATTTTGCTTTTTCTGGGCAAAATCTCCCATTTTCCCCCTAAATCCCTCATTTTCCCCCAAAATCCCCCATTTTTCCCCCAAAATTTTGCTTTATTTGGTGAAAATCCCCATTTTTCCCCCAAAATCCATCATTTTTTCCTCAAAATCCCCATTTTTTCCTCAAATTCCCTCATTTTTCCCCCAAAACGCTCCATTTTTCCCCAAAATTTTGCTTTTTTTGTCCCAAAATCCCCATTGTTCCCAAAATCCCTCATTTTTCCCCCAAATCCCCCATTTTTTCCCCAAAAATTTCACTTTTTTCCCAAAATGCCCATTTTCCCCCCAAAATTTCCCATTTTTCCCCCAAAATCCCCCATTTTAAAAAAAATTTTTACTTTTTTTCCAAAAAATCCTCATTTTTCCCCCAAAATTTTACTTTTTTCCCCCAAAATCCCCCATTTTTCCCCCCAAAATTTTGCTTTTTTTGGTGAAAATCCCCATTTTTCCCCCAAAATCCCCCATTTTTTCCCAAAATCCCCCATTTTTTAAAAAAATTTTACTTTTTTTCCAAAAAATCCTCATTTTCCCCCATTCTTACCTTGCTGGCGCTGGCGATGTCGACGGCGTCGGCGATTTCCTTCTGGGAAATGGTCAGGGGGTCCTGGCCTGGGTCTGCCTCCAAAAACCTGCAAAAAATTGGAATTTTGGGCAATTTTGGGAAAATTCAGAGATTTTTGTGGATAATCCATTGATTTTTGGGGATAATCGATGGATTTTTGGGAAATTTTGGAGATAATCAATGAATTTCTGAGAAATTTTGGGGTTTCCCTCTGGGAAATGGTCAGGGGGTCCTGGCCTGGGTCTGCCTCCAAAAATCTGCAAAAAATTGGAATTTTGGGAAAATTCAGGAATTTTGGGCATAATTGAATGATTTTTGGGAAATTTCGGGGATAATCAATGGATTTTTGGGGATAATTAAAGGATTTTTTAGGAGTAATCAAAGGATCTTTTGGGATAATCGATTTTTGGTCAGGGGGTCCTGGCCTGGGTCTGCCTCCAAAAACCTGCAAAAAACGAGAATTTTGGGCAATTTTGGGAAAATTCAGAGATTTTTGTGGATAATCCATTGATTTTTGGGGATAATCGATGGATTTTTGGGAAATTTTGGAGATAATAAATGAATTTTTTGAGAAATTTTGGGGTTTCCCTCTGGGAAATGGTCAGGGGGTCCTGGCCTGGATCCGCCTCCAAAAATCCACAAAAAATGAGAATTTTGGGCAATTTTGGGAAAATTCAGAATTTTTGGGGTGTTCCTGATACATTTTTGGGGATAATCAATGGATTTTTGGGGAAAATCCATGGATTTTTGGGGTGTTCTTGGTGGAATTTTTGGGATCCCCGATGGACTTTCGGGAAATTTTGGGATAATCCATTGATATTTGGGGATAATTGAAGGATTTTTGGGAAATTTTGGAGATAATCAATGAATTTCTGAGAAATTTTGGGGTTTCCCTCTGGGAAATGGTCAGGGGGTCCCGGCCTGGGTCTGCCTCCAAAATCTGCAAAAAATGGGAATTTTGGGAAAATTCAGGAATTTTGGGGATAATCCATGAACTTTTGGGGATAATTCATGGAAATTTTGGGGATAATCCATAGATTTTTGGGGATAATTAAAGGATTTTTTGGGGATAATTGATGGATTTTTGTTCAGGGGGTCCTGGCCCGGATCCTCCTCCAAAAATCTGCAAAAAATGGCAATTTTGGGAAAATTCAGGAATTTTGGGGATAATCGACGGATTTTTGGGGATAATCAGTGGATATTTGGGGATAAATGAAGGATTTTTGGGGATAATTTAAGGATTTTTGGGGATAATAGATTAATTTTGAGTGCTTCTGATAAAATTTTTGGGATCCCCGATGGATTTTTGGGGAATTTTGGGAATTCCCAATGGATTTTGGGAAGTTCCTGATGGATTTTTGGGGTTCCTGACTAATTTTGGGTGATCCTGATGGATTTTGGGAGGTCCTGGATGGATTTTAGGAAATCAGGGATGGATTTTGGGACATTCCTGATGGATTTTGGGAAGCTCCCAATGGATTTTTGGAGTCCTGGATGGATTTTGAGATATTTCTCAGGGATTTTGGGAAGTTCCCGATGGACTTTTTGGAATGTATGACAGATTTTTGGGGATTTTCAACGAATTTTCAGGAATTTATGACAGATTTTTAGGGATTTCCAATGGATTTTTGGGGTTCCCGGTGGATTTTGGAAAGTTTTTAATGAATTTTGGGAATTCCCAATGGATTTTGGGAAGTTCCCGATAGATTTTGGGAATTCCCAATGAATTTTTGGAGTCCTGGATGGAATTTTGGGAATCTATAACAATTTTTTTTTGTGTTCCCGATGGATTTCGGGACATTCCTGACACATTTTGGGGATTCCCAATAGATTTTGGGAAGTTCCCGATGGATTTTGGGAAGTTCCCAATGAATTTTTGGACTCCTGGATGAATTTTGGAAGATCCTGGATGGATTTTTGGGAATCTATAACAATTTTTTTGGCGTTCCCGATAGATTTCAAGACACCCCTGACAGATTTTGGGAATTCCAGATGGATTTCGGGACTTTCCTCAGGGATTTTGGGAATTCCCAACAGATTTTGGGCAATTCCTGAGGGATTTTGGGATTTTTTTTGGGAATTCTCACCCCGGCTCCTCGGGCAGGAGGGGTTCCCATCTTGCTGCTTTTTCCGCCGCTGATTTTTCTCGATTTTCCAAATTTTTCAGGTGCCAGCGGAGCCGGGGGGCGACGGCGCGGGGCTGGGGGGGACAAAATTAGGGGGGTCAGCCCCAAATTCCACCCAAAATTCCACACAAATCACCCCAAAATTACCCCCAAATTCTACCCAAAAATTCCCCCAAAATTCCACCCAAATCCCCCCAAAAATCTCCCGAAATCCTTCCCAAAATTCCACCAAAAGCCCTCCAAAAATACCCCCAAATTCTCCCCAAAATGGTCCTCAAATTCTCCCAAAATTCAACTCAAATTCCACCCAAAATCTCCCCAAAATTCCTTCCAGGATCCCCCAAAATCCCCCCGGGACATCCCAAATCCCCACCCAGGACCCCAAAATCCCTCAGGGATCCCAAAAATTCCCCCCGAACCCTCCAAATTCCCTCTGGGACCCCCAAATTGCCCCCTGGGACCCCAAATTCTCCCCAGGAACCCCCAAAATCCCCCAAGTCCATCCCTCAATTCCCCCAAATTCCCCTCAGGACTCCCAAATCTCCTCTGGGACCCCCAAAATTCCCCTTGGGACCCCAAATTCCCCCCGGGACCCCCCAAAATTCCCTACAAACCTCCCCAAACCCTTCAGGACCCCCGAAATTCCCCCAGGACCCCCAGATTCCCTCCAAGACCCCTAAATCCTCTCCTGGACCCTCAGAAATTCCTCCCAGGACCCCCAAATTCCTTCCAGGATGCTCCAAATTCCTTCCGGCACCTCCAAATCCCCTCAGGGACCCCAAATTCCCTCACGGACCCCCCAAATTCCCCTCGGGACCCCCAAATCCCCTCAGGGACCCCCCAAATTCCCTCATGGACCCCAAATTCCCTCATGGACCCCCCATATTCCCCTCGGGACCCCCAAATCCCCTCATGGACCCCCCAAATCCCCGCAGGGACCCCCCAAATCCCCTCAGGGACCCCCCAAATCCCCTTATGGACCCCTCAAATCCCCTCAGGGACTCCCAAATCCCCCTAAATTCCCTCCAAGCCCCCCCAAATCCCCTCAGGGACGCCCAAATCCCCTCAGGGACCCCCAAATCCCCTCAGGGACCTCCAAATCCCCTCAGGGAACCCCAAATCCCGCGCCCCCCTCATCCCTTACCGCTTTCTCCTCAGTTCCCCTCAGGAATCGCTTCACTCTGGCCCGCGGCACCGGCGCGGCCCCGGGGAACGGATCCGTCCTCTGCGGGAAAAGCGCGAATGAGGCCCGGGAATGAGCCCGGGACCCCCAAATCCCTCCGGGATCACCGAATTTCCGCCGGGACCCCCAAATTTGGGGGGACCCCCCTCATGATCCCCTCACCCCGGACACGCCGCCGCCGCCGCCCGCCATCGCGACCATGTGGGGAAGCCACGCCCACTTCCGTGCGCGAAGCCAATCAGAATGAAAAGCGGTAAAGCGCAGCCAATCAGAGCGAAGCGGCGCGGGAAGGCGTGAGGGTGCAGACGCCATTTTGGTGAAGGGCAAGGAGCGCGTTGGGTAAAGCGTGGCCGCCATTTTGGTTTTGGGCGGTGCCATTTTGGTTGTGGGCGGTGCCATTTTGGATATGGGCGGCTACAGCGGAAGCTGTCTTGGCGCCATTTTGACTGAGGGCAAGCGGAACGGAAGTTGTCGTTGCCGCCATCTTCGTTGAGGGCAAATCGGGGCTCGCTACTTCCGGGTTCTACTTTCCCAGATTTTGGGGAATTCCAAATTTTCCTTTTTTTTCCCCAAAATGCGATTTACCTTCCCCTCCTGTGAAAAATTAGTGAATGATAAGTGCTGCCTTTCACATATATGAATTTAACAATTACAAGTGATGTGCACTGTATAAAAAATTAATGTTAAGATAAAAATAAGTAGAAACAAGGTTAGGGTAAATTGTAACTTCGAGATAGCTGTGATATGTTAGAAAATGTAATAATAAATACACGGTGATAAATGTATTTTAGGTTGATAAACCACAGATTTGGGGATCAAAACATCTTAAAAAAATCAAGAATATAACCACAGCCATCCCAGGAAATTTATCTTGACTTATGCCTCCCAAAATAAACTCTCAACTACAAATTAAGTTGGAATTGAGGGAACATAGACAGGAGGATTTCAGCCTTCAGTTCTGAGGCAATCCAGAGAATTTTAATTTTATTTTAATTTAATATTAATAAATATTTAATTTTATTAATAATATTATTTATTATTTACTCATTTTAATTTATTATTATAATTTATTTATTTTATTTTTATTTATGTATTTATATTTATATAATATATATACTTATATAAATATAAATGTATTAATATAAGTAAATATATAACTATTAATATAAATATATAAATAAATATATAAACAAAAATAATATAAATATATAAATACATAAATATATTTACATTTTTACTTATATATTTATATATAAATATAAAAATATTTTTATATATTTATATATAATTATGTAACTTAAAATATTTATATAATATATATAATGTAATAATAAAATATATATTTATATTAAAATAATCTATTATAAATAATAAAATTTAATATTAATAAATGTTCAATATCACGGAGTTAAAATTTCTTCTTGTGAATTCATTTATATCAGAGGCTTAATGAATATGCAGCAATTAAAGAAAATACTTACGTTCACAGTAAATGAATGGATTGCGCCTCTGGCAAAATTGCTAAGCGCCCAGCGCTGTTTTTCCCTTTTCGTTATTAATAAATGTTCGATACCACGGAGTTAAAATTTCGGCTTGTGAATTCATTGATATCACATGGAAGGGCGAGACCCAAGAGGGACAGGGCAGGGGAAGAATGGCTCAGGGGACAGAGCGCGATCCCAAAGGGACCTGGTGGCACAAGGCGCGGCTCAGCTGGTGGAGCGCGATCCGACACGGAACTGTTCGTGCACGGCGCAGCTCAGGTGCAGAGCGAGATCGGAGACGGAAATGTTCGTGCACGGCCCGGCTCAGGGGACAGAGCGAGATCGGTGACGGAAATGTTCGTGCACGGTGCGGCTCAGGTGGCAGGGAACGATCGGAGCCCGAACAGAGTGCACAAGGCGCAGTTCAGGTGTCATCGCGCGATCCGAGACAGAGCTGTTCGTGCACAGCACGGCTCAGGTGTAACCGCGCGGTCGCAAAGGTAAAAGACTGTGCAAGGTGCGGATCAGGTCCCAGAGCGAGAACGGTGACGGAAATGTTCGTGCACAGCGCGGCTCAGGTGGCAGGGAACGATCGGAGCCCGAACAGAGCGCACAAGGTGCAGTTCAGGTGTAACCGCGCGGTCCGAGACAGAAGTGAGAGCTCAAAGCAAAGCGCGGCTCAGGTCCCAGAGCGCAATCCGAAAGGGAACAGGGCAGGCAAGGCACGGCTCAGCTGCCAGAGCTCGATCCGAGTCGGAAATGTTCGTGCAAGGTGCGGCTCAGGTCCCAGAGCGCGGTACGAGACAGAACTGCTCGATCAAGCCGCGGCTCAGATCACAGAGCGAGATCGGAGACAGAACTGTTCGTGCACAGCGGAGCTCAGATGACAGAGCGAGATCGGAGACAGAACTGTTCGTGCACGGCGCGGCTCGGGTGTCTCTGCGCTATTGCATTGCAAAGGTAAACAGGTGAGCGACGCGCAGCTCAGGTGTCACAGCGCCATCGCAAAGGTAAAAAAGTGACCAACGCGCAGCTGATCGCAAATGTAAAAAAGTGACCGACGCGCAGCTCAGGTGTAACAGCGCCATCGCAAAGGTAAAAATGTGAGCGACGCGAGCTCAGGTGTCTCTGCGCTATTGCATCGCAAAGGTAAAATGTGAGCGACGCCCAGCTCATCGCAAAGGTAAAATGTGACCGACGCGCAGCTGATCGCAAAGGTAAAAAAGTGAGCGACGCGCAGCTCATCGCAAAGGTAAAAAAGTGAGCGACGCCCAGCTCATCGCAAAGGTAAAATGTGACCGACGCGCAGCTGATCGCAAAGGTAAAAAAGTGAGCGACGCCCAGCTCATCACAAAGGTAAAAAAGTGAGCGACGCCCAGCTCATCACAAAGGTAAAAAAGTGAGCGACGCCCAGCTCATCGCAAAGGTAAAAATGTGAGCGACGCGCAGCTCATCGCAAAGGTAAAATGTGAGCGACGTCCAGCTCATCGCAAATGTAAAAAAGTGACCGACGCGCAGCTCAGGTGTCACAGTGCCATTGCAAAGGTAAAAATGTGAGCGACGCGAGCTCAGGTGTCTCTGCGCTATTGCATCGCAAAGGTAAAATGTGAGCGACGCCCAGCTCATCGCAAAGGTAAAAAAGTGAGCGACGCCCAGCTCAGGTGTAACAGCGCCATCGCAAAGGTAAAAAGGTGAGCGACGTCCAGCTCATCGCAAAGGTAAAATGTGAGCGACGTCCAGCTCATCGCAAAGGTAAAATGTGAGCGACGCCCAGCTCATCGCAAAGGTAAACAGGTGAGCGACGCGAGCTCAGGTGTCTCCGCGCTGTTGCAGAGCGCAGCGCTAGCGCCGAGAGCCACCGCAGGAATGAAGCCGAGCGTGACGGAGCTGCCGTGAGAGCACTGCTCCGATTGGCTGAGCTCCCGCGAGCCCGCGCACTGATTGGCCCAGTGCAGGAGGCCCCGCCCCCGCTCCTCTTTATTTATTCGGGCGATGCGGCGTGCGGTGTGCACACTTTCTCTCAGCGCCGGAGCGGAGTGGATCGGATCGGATCGGAGAGGAGAGCGTGCGGGCTCGGGAGCGGCGGCAGCGTGCGGAGTGCGGGCAGACTGCGGCGGCGGAGCTCGGAGCGGCCCCGGAGCAGGTGGGAGCCGCGCTGGGTTGTGCCGGGGCTCGGGGCTCGCTGCGGGCGGCATGGGGGGGGCTGTGGTGGCTCCGTTGTCCCGCGTTGCCCCGGGCTGAGGCCGCAGCGGGAGCGCTGCCCGCGGTGTGGTTGCCGCTGCTGCCTGGGCAGGAGGCGGTGCCGGAGCAGCGCGGGCTCGTCCCGGCCGCTGTCGCTCGGACAGAGGTGGCTGCCGTGTCCCCGGGACTGTTCCCGGCCATGCGGGAGCGGCTGGCAGCTCCTGGGGCAGCGGCCGATGTCCCTGCCCGGGGCTGGCATGGCACGGGACGAACCTAGCGTCCCACTCTGTGTCACTCTGCAGGAGAGACAGAGCCGCTGCCGTGCCCAGAACGGGAATATGGGGGCAGGTTGGGGTGGAGCCGCTCCCTTTTGAATCAGAGCCTCAAGGCTGAGAGCTTTCTCTGTCCTGGCAGGGTTTGCTGAGCGTGGGGGCTCTGCCTCGGAAGGGATTCCTTGGGTGTGGTGACAGCCACGGGGGCGTCGGTGACAGTGCCAGCCCCAGCAGCATCGGTGACAGTGCCAGCCCCAGGAGCATCGCTGCTCTGTCCCCCGATCTGCAGGGACAGGGCAGGACTGAGCCGGCAGTGCTCTCCTGAGCCTTAGGGACACACAGCCCCAGGACCAGCCTGGATCTCTCATCATGGCCCCTTCAGTCTCCCGTCACCGTGGCTGTCAAACTGTGCCCAAAGCTGAACCCCAAGTGAGTTTCTCAGCACCGCTGATGTCTCAGGAGCCAGGTGCTCTTTATGCTGAGCCGAGCGATGCCAGCTCTGAGCTGGAGGAGAGGGAATTCTGCTCCGTTTCTGGGGGGCTGCAGGAGCCCCCGGGCCCCCAGGGTGGATCAGCAGCCGCGGTCACACTCTGGCCTGGGGCACGAGGAGCCACCTGCCCTCGGCAGGAAGGTGCTGCTGGTGAGTGTGCAGGGAGGGAAGATGTGGAGCAAGGACTGTGCTGCAGTGATGGCAGCGTGAAGGAGCCCCTGAATCCCCGGGGCAGATCCACAGCCAGGACTGAAGAGAAAAGAACCCTCCGAGGATGTGTGGGTGAGTGCAGGGCCAGCGCTGGGGCTGCAGGGAGGGGACAGTGTCACCCCAGGAGCACTGGGGCAGGGCACAGTGGCTGTGTGCAGGGCTCTGGAAGAGGCCTCGGGCTCTGCTGGGCCCCAGCAGTGGCCAGGACTGACAACCCCGGCCCTGGGCAGCTCTGCTGCTGCAGGCTGTCCCCTGTCCATGTCCCCTGTCCTTGTCCCTGTCGGTGTCCCCTGTCTGTGTCCCCATCACCTGCCCCTGTCCGTGTCCCTGCCTGTGTGCCTTGTCTGTGTCCCCTGTCCGTGTCCCTATCCCATGTCCCCTGTCCGTGTCCTTGCCTGTGTATGTGTCCCTATCCTGTGTCGTCCCTGTGTCCCTGTCCCCTCTCTGTGTCCCTGTCTGTGTATGTGTCCCTATCCTGTGTCCCTCCCTGTGTCCCTGTCCCCTGTCTGTGTCCCTGTCTGTGTCCCTGTCCCCTGTCTGTGTCCCTGTCTGTGTTCCCTGTCCCTGTCTGTGTCCGTGTCCCTGTCCCGGGGCTCTCTTGCCGCCAGCTCAGTGAGGGGCACACGGCCTGGGGAGTCCTTCCTGCTCAGGACAGCCCCAAACCTACAGCCAGTGGCTCTTTCCTGCTCTAGGCGAGTGGTTCAGAACCCATCCCGTGCTCACCCTGCTGCTGCTGATTGTGCTGCTGTTCCTGACCCTGGTTTTTGGGGTGTCCTTGGCTGTTGTGTGCTCAGGTAATGGTGGTGCGGCTGCCTCGGCCCAGCCTCTCGCGGTCCCTGCTCCCTGAGGAGAATCCTTGGACCTTCTCCTGTTCCCTCTGCAGGGAGAAGACAAACAGAAATTTCAGTTATCCATGCCACTCAGCTTCTGGCCTGTCCCAAGGGCTGGGTTGGGTACCGCGGGATCTGCTACTTCCTCTCAAGGGATCACCGCTCCTGGGACCAGGCTCAGGCTCGGTGCTCTGAGCTCGGGGCCTCCCTGGCTGTGCTCATGGACTGGGAAATGGTGAGTGAGGGGTTTTGGGGAAGAGTGGGGTTACTGAGGGGAGCCTGAGGGGCAGCTCCCAGTGCTGACTCCTCTCTCCTTGCCAGGAGTTCCTCTTCCGCCTCATTGGGAACATCGATCACTGGCTCGGGCTGCGCAGACAGGACCAGGGCCTGCAGTGGGTGGACGGCAGCAGCTTCACCTCCTCGTGAGTGCTGGGGGGCACGGGCAGGGCTTGGGGGGCACAAGGTGTCCCCCTGTGGTTCCAGCTCTGTCTCTGCTCCTCCCTGCAGGGTTCCTGTCCTGGGCAATGCAGAGTGTGTGTTCCTGGCTGACGATGGGCTCAGGAGTGGGAGATGCTCAAATGAGATTCCATATGTGTGCAGCAGACCCCAAACTGCCCTGTGACAGAGGATGAACGAAGGAGCTTCTCCATGATGGGCAGTCAGAGCTTCATTTCTTCCCCCCAGCCCAGGGATGTCCTTCCTCAGCTGCAGCGTCTGCCTTGTGCTGATCCTCAGGGTCTCCTCAGTGCCTCACCTCAAGGAGATGAGCCTGCAGGAGGAGTTGATGATGTGGATGCTGCTGTGTGGCTGCCTGGGTTAGGGCTGGGGGTTCCTTTCTCCTTATGAATGTGTAACAAATCTGATCATTTTTCTATTGCTCTAAAAAATCAGATATTAAGTTATTGATAGATTTATATAGATGTATGTGGATATATGTCGTTATAAATGGAAATCAAGGTCTTCCATGGGAATATCTTCTTGTTTGGAGTAAGGTGCCCATAATGCCAGTGTCGTGATTTGACCCCACAGGGGCCATTCCTTCAAGAGTTGGACTCAATCCTTGTGGGTCCCTCCCAACTCAGAGCATTCTGTGAGATCTCCTGGTGTGAGCGGATCGCTTATTTATAGTGCCAATGGTGCTGGTATCGGAATATTCTGGAGTCAAATTCTTTACAAGAATAAATTTTGGTTTTTTTTTATTAAATGCTTGTCAAGCCGTATCAATGTCCCTCGTGTCCCCTCGGCACCGGGAGCCCCGTCCCGTGCCCTGCTGCCCCTGCCCCGTTCCATGGCGGCTGGCGGAGCCTCGGAGCTGCCGCGGGGCTGCCCCGGGGGCTGTGGCCCGAGCCGGGGCCCCTTCCCAGTGCTCCCAGTGCTCCCAGTGTGCCCTGCAGCCTCGAGCAGCCAGCCAGGCCTTCAGCTGGGCCGGCAGAGAGGCGCTGCTGGGGCTCCCACCTCGCTTCGCTTCCGTTTGTCCTTCCCGGCCTGGGGAACAACGAATTCTGGAGTTTTGTGCCTGAAATCTCTCCCCTCCTGCGCTCAGCCCGAGGGCTCTGGGGAGGTTTTGCCTTTTTGGGGGAAATGGAAGCGATGGGGGCTGGGGGAGATCGCCCCTCAGAGCCGCTCTGGCCAATCAGCGCTCGAGAATGAGGAGTAGCGGGAGAATTATCCAATTGCGGCGAGCGGTGGGTTTGAGCGGGAAAATCAGCCAATGGGAGCGAGTGGCGGGCTTCGAGCGGGATATAAAAGGGTCCCTGAGGGTCGTGAGGGGCACCCCTGACCCGCCCAACATGTCGGGAGAGGAACGGCTCCGGAATGTTCCAGGCCGGGCAGGAGGCCGAGGAGCCGCTGTGGGTGAGTCCGGGATGGAGCAGGGACTCCCCTGCAGCCCTGGCGGGACCCCAGGCCGGAGCAGGGGATGCCTGAGAGAGGCCCCGAGCCCGTGGGACGCCCCTGCAGAGCCATGGCAGTGGCTCCTGGCAGGACTCCCTGCCTGTTCCTGAGGGACTCTGTCCGGCGCCTCACAGGATTCCGTCATTCCACTGTGACATTGCTCCCTCTGGCGGAGGCCCTGGGCATTGCCACTGAGTGTGAGCCAATGTCATCAGGGTTGGGCACTTGGGGACATCGCTAGCACCGCATGGAGCTGCGGTGTCCGATCCCCGGGAGCGGCGGGGAGGCCTCGGGGAGCGGCGGCGGGCGCGGCCCTTCGGAGCCGCCCCGAGGGCTTTGTGCCGCGCCGGGTCCCTGAGGGAGCCGCAGAACCCGCGGAGCCCGGAAAATCGCTCCCGGCACTAAAAAGCCTTTCCAGAAAGGTTTCATGCCGTGCGAGCAGCGGCATCTGAGCGCCGCCGGGCGGGGATCGCAGCAGCGGGGGAAGCGCTGGAGGGAATTGGGGCAGAGCAGAGGGGCTGGGGTCTCTCGGAGCGGATCGGAGCGGGCAGGGAAGCGCCATCAGAGATCGCCATCCTGCGGCTCCTGTCGCTTGTTAGGGCAGGTCCCGAGGGAGGAGGATCAGAGCAGTTAGAGCTCTGAACTGCAGGCGGGGACAGTCCCCGTGGGACTCGCCCGGGGCACTCAGACCTTCCGAAGCCATCACGGACCCCATGAGGGTCAATGTCCTCCCATTGCCCTCCGAGGGTCGCTCGGACTTTTCCTGTGGAGAAAAACCTCCCAGCAGGTGTGGGTCACAGCAGAAAACCCCGCAATGGACCACACTGGTCCCGACAGCCAAGGAATCCTGAATGTGACGGCAATTTACTGTTGGACTAAATGTGGTACTTTCACCCCAGTAAAAAAAGCAACAGTGAATTTACTGTTCCAGCCCAGCTCTGAGGTGGTGACCGAGGGTTTTGTGATTGATGCTTTGGGGTGGATCGAAGTGAAAGGACTCAGAAGGATGGGTTTATATAAGAATACAAGAAATTGTCATATAAGGCACGAGCCTCACCGAGCTTTGCTGCCAGGGAAACACAATTTTTGTTGTTTTGCTCTCTGTTCATGGTGTGGTTTGTGCACAGCAGAGCAGAGCCAGGAAATGTCACCGTCCCTTCGTGCAGGTGGCTGTTGTGCAGTGACAGCAGCTCTGGCTCCCATGTCAACCCCCATTGTCTCCCACATCACCCCCGAGTTTCTCTCCCGGCCCAGCTCAGATTTTGGTGGCTTCTCTCTGGCAGATCCACTGCGATTCCAAGGCACAATCCCGAGCAATGATTGTGCTGCCCCTGACCATCCCACAATCTCCAGGTTGCTCCCTGGGGTCCACCTGGAACCTGTGGGTGCAGGAGGGAGCCTGGGTCACCCCAGGGTCCCTCAGGGGACAATGGGGTGAGTGTGTCCCCTGGCCCCTGGCACTTACTGGTCCTGGTCCAGGCGGGAGCCGTTCAGCCACGTCCAGCCCGGCCCGGCCTCGGGCACCCAGAGCCCCAACCAGAAGTTGCGTGCGGATTTCTGCAGAGTTTCATTGAGGAATTCCTGGGGGCAGGAAAACAGTGATCCTGAGGGGCCATGGAGGTCACCCCAAAATGGGCTCTGTCCTCATCCCAGGGCTGAGCCCCTCCTGTGTCCCTCAGAGGCACATGGAGGGGCTTGGACAGGGGGTGGGGGCTGACCCCAGGATTTTGGGAACCTCCTCACCCTTCCTGGGGTGCCCCCGGCCCCCAGCCCTGGGTCCATCCCACCTCTCCCTCCCCACCATCCCTTCACCAGCTCATCCTGATCCTGCAGCAGCAGCAGCGTCGCTCCCCAACCCGTGCAGTTCTCCAAGCTCTCGCTCCAATCCTTCAGTCCAGTGGAGATCCAGTAGCACTTGGTCCTGCCCAGTGTCCAGCCCTGGGGGCAGATCCTGCATCCCTCAGCCCCTGGAGAACGCGACCAGAGCAGGGTCAGGTTACCAAGTCCCCACCTTGTCCCCAGGCACACCCCGAGCTGTGCTTGGGGCTCCAATCCGGGCGTGCCATGAGATTTTGGGAAAGATTTTGGAGCAGAGACACCTCAGGGCTGTTACCTGGTGGCTGTGAGAGGCAGAGACCTTTCCTGAGCTCTTGGAGAACTTTACTGCGCTCAGGCCAGGGACACAGGGAGTGTGCGCAGGGTTAAGAGTTCAACGTGAGGAAAACTCCTTACTTCATCAGAGGAAGACTCTTCATCTAAGACCCCCACCCACGACCTCCAGGCAGCACTGCGCAGGCGCGAGCGTATTTAAATAAACTTTGGACTCATTATAATATGAAGCGGGAATAGATAGTGAATAGATAGTGAATAGATAATGAATAGATAATGAATGATAGGGGCATTGTGTAGTTCCATGCATGTGTAACCTGTAACTCAATATAAATCAAAGTGCCACAGGTGGCACACGGAATTTTGGGGAGCTATCCCTCGTGCGTCCCAGCGCTGGAATAAACATATCTCCTTTAAAAATTTCCTTGTGGAGCCCTATCCGCGCGTCACAGGGCTTTTTGCCAAGGCGTGACTCAGATTGCAGGGGGAAAAAAAAGAAAGAAAAAAGGGAAAAAGACAGAAATCGGGACGCGGCAGCGGGAAACGCGCGGGAACATCAGCGCGCCAACGAACCGCACTCCCATTGGCTGATCCTCCTGCCACTCATCGCTCTCGCGGCGCTGATTGGTCACAACGGGAGAGTGTCCGTTCTCCATTGTCCCCCAGTCCAGGGACCACACCGTTCCGTGAGGGTCCCGGAGCGGCGGAGCTCAGCGCGGCCCCGGCGCAGGTGGGAATGGCGCTGGGATCTGCCGGACCCGGGGCTCGCTGAGGGGCGGGTTCGTTCTGCCGTGTCCCCCCCGTGTCCCCCCGTGTCCCCCTGCCCTGAGGGAGCGGCTGCCCGCGGTGTCGTTCCCTTTGTCCCTCGGCAGGAGCAGCGCGGGCTCGTCCCGGTTGCTGTCGCTAGGACAGAGGTGACTGTGCTGTCCCCGAGACTGTTCCCATGCAGGACCGGGCTGGGAGCCCCTGGGGCAGCGGGAGGGGTCCGTGCCCGGGCTGGGAAGGGTTAAATTTGAATGTCCGTTGAATATGTGTGAGACAGCCACGCCAGGGCAGGTGGGGCCTCCTCGCGCCCGAGTTTCCCCGGGGGTGAAAACATAAAAATTCCTCATTCCGTGCTAAGAGTCGCCTGCTGTTCCAAACAGGGACACAAAGGGCGGTGCCAGCGCTCGGTGTCCCCGGGCTCCAAGACGCCAAGGCAGGGGACAATCCTGAGCCCCCTCAGGGCTGCTTAGTGTCACCTCAGTGCCTGTCCTGCAGGAGATGAAGCTGCAGGACGAGGAGATGATGTGGACGCTGATGTGTGGCTGCCTAGGGTGGGGCTGGGAATTTCCCTCTCTTGGAACCATTCCAGAACTCACCATGTGTCTTTTGTACCATGTGTTTATACCCTAATCCTTGATTTATATGTTTATTTAACCATTTCTCTGTTGCCTTGAAACGTCTCCTGCCATAGGAAAGGGACATTGGGTAGAACAGAGTGCCGATAATGCCAAGGCTGGGGTTTGACCCCACAGGGGCCATTCCCTGAGAGTTGGACTCCATGACCCTTGTGGGTCCTGTCCAGCTCAGAGGATTCTGTGGTGCTGTGGAATGGCCTTGTGTGACACCAGCAATGTGAATGTGCTAATGCTGCTATTGTTCTTTTTATTTTTATTTCATTATTTTTTGTCATGGCTAACCCAAACCATGAATACATTCCATCTCTACCTGTGCCCAAAAATCATTGCCAGCTCTTCTCCAGCTGATGCCAGAACAGGAATCTGGAACAGGCCTGGGTGGAGCTGCTCCCTTTTGAATCAGAGCCCCAAGACTGAGAGTTTTCTCTGTGTCCTGGCAGGGTTTGCTGAGCCTGGAGGCTCTGCCTCGGAGGAGATTCCTTGGGGCTCGGTGCCAACCCCAGGAGCATCGGTGGCAGTGCCAGTCCCAGGAACATCTCTTCTCTGTCCCCCCAGTCTGCAGGGACAGGGCAGGACTGAGCTGGATCGCTCTCCTGACCAGCCTGGATCTCTCACCATGGTCCTTCCAACCTGCGATCGTGGGTGTCAAACCGTTCGAGGCTGAATTGCAAAAGGCTTTTCCTGCACCGATGATGTCTCAGGAGTCAGGTGCTCATTATATCGAGCAGGGAAGTGACGAAGGTCTAGAGGAGAGTGAATTCGCCTCCACTCATGAGGTTGTGAAGGAGCTCCAGGGTCCCCAGGATGTATCAGCAGCTGGGGTTACACTCTTGCCTCAGTCACGAAAAGCCACTTGTCCTAGGCACAAAGGTGTCCCTTGTGAGTGTGCAGCGAGTGAAAATCTGGAGAAAGAATTCCGCTCCAGTAATAGGAGTGTGAGAGGCTCCCTGGGTTCCCAGGGCAGATCACCAATGAGGAATGAACAGCAAAGCCGCCTTAGAGAGCGTCTGGGTGAGTGCAGGGCCTGTGGGGAGGGGACAGTGTCACCCAGGAGCTCAGGGCTGGCACGGTGTGGCTGTGTCCAGGGCTCTGGAAGAGACCTCGTGCTCTGCTGGGACTGACACCCCTGGCCCTGGGCAGTTCTGCTGCCATGGCTGTCCCCTGTCTGTGTCCTTTGTCTGTGTCCCTGTCCCTGTCTGTGTCCCTGTCCCTGGTCTCTCCTGCTGCCAGCTCAGTGAGGGCACACAGCCTGGTGGTCCCTCCTGGGTGTTGGGTGGAGGATGTGAGGGCTGGGCCTGCTCAGGACAGTCCCCTCCTCACAGCCAATGGCTCTTTCCATCTCCAGAGGAGTGGATCAGATCCCATCCCGTGCTCACCCTGGCTGTGCTGCTTGTGCTTCTGCTCCTGGTCCTGGCATTGGTGGTGTTCTCGGCTCTTTGCTCAGGTAATGGCGCTGCGGTGCCTCGGCCCAGCCCCTCAGGACACAGCGCGGTCCCTGCTCCCTCACGGATGGGACCGCCCCTCGGCCCCGCTCTGCCCAATCAGCGCGCGAGAACGAGGAGGAGTGAGAGCTGAATCAGCCAATGGTAGGGAGCAGTGGGTTTGAGAGGGAAAAATCAGCCAATGGGAGCTCGGGCTGCTCTGTGAGGGGAATCTTTGGACCTTCTCCTGTTCCATCTGCAGGGAGAGGACAAACAGAAATTTTCAGTTGTGAAACTGAATTGTGAAACTGAAATTTTCAATTTCAGTTGTGCGTGACCCTCAGCTTCAGGCCTGTCCCAAAGGCTGGATCGGGTACCGCGGGCTCTGCTACATCTTCTCGAAGGATCACCTCACCTGGGACCAGGCTCAGGCTCGGTGCTCTGAGCTCGGGGCCTCCCTGGCTGTGCTCAAGGACATGGACATGGTGAGTGAGGGGTTTTGGGGGGCAGAGGGGTGGCTGAGGGGAGCCCGGGGGGCTCCTGGGCTGGGGGTGCAGCTCCCAGTGCTGACTCCTCTCTCCTTGCCAGAGGTTCTTCTCCTGCCTCAGTGGGAATGTCAATCACTGGCTCGGGCTGCGCAGACAGGACCAGGGGCTGCAGTGGGTGGATGGCGACATCTTCACCTCGTGAGTGCTGGGGGTCCGGGCAGGGCCTGGGGGACATGGACAGGGCCTGGGGGGCACAGGGGCACAAGGTGTCCCCCCGTGGTGCCAGCTCTGTCTCTGCTCCTCCCTGCAGGGTTCCTGTCCAGGGCTATGCAGAGTGTGTGTTCCTGGCTGACAATAAGCTCAAGAGTGGGAGCTGCTCAAATAGGATGCCCTACCTGTGCAGCAGACCCCAAACTCACCCTGGATGAAAGGGCATGGACAAAGCTCCTTCTCCACACTGTACTGTATCTGCTTTGCCTCTTCCCCAGCACGGGGATGTCCTTCCTCAGCTGCAGCACCTGCCTTGTGCTGATCCTCAGGGTCCCCTCAGTGCCTGATCTCAGGGTCACCTCAGTGCCACTTTGTAAGGTCCCTTCAGTGCCTGATCTCGAGGTGATGAACCTGCAGGAGGAGGAGATGATGAGGAAGCTGCTGTGTAGCTACCTGCGCTGAGGGTTCCTTTCTCCGTCTGAAAGCATCACAAAACCTTATTATGCATTATGTATTTAGCATTTGGTGCCTTATGAATGTGACCTTGCCTGGGGTAAGGTTCCGATAATGCCGCGGTTACGATTGGACCCCACAGGAGCCATTCCTTTAATAGTGGTACTTGATCCTTGTGGGTCCCTTCCAACTCAGAGCATTCTGTGAGATATCGTTATGTGACCCCCGTTAGTATTTATAGTGCCAATGTTCTTTGGTGCATTATTTTATTACCTTTGCAATAAATATTTATCAAGGCCCCCGTGTCCCCTCACGATCGGCAGCGCCGTCCCGAGCCCTGCTGCCCCCGCCCGGCGGCTCAGGGCCGCAGCGCCTCCTTGGTCTGAGGGCTGGGACATCCCATTGGCTGATTCTCCCGCCACTCCAGGTTCTCGCTAGCTGGTTGGTCAGAGTGGGAATAGCCCCGCCCACGGAGCAGCTCTCAGAGGTCCTGAGGCGCAGATTCGCCGCCATTGCTGGAGCATCCGTGAGGGTCCGGGAGCGGCGGCAGCGCCGGAGGGCGGTGAGGCTGCGGCGGAGCTCGGAGCGGCCCCAGCGCAGCGTTCCGGGGACAGGGCAGCCACCTCTGTCCTAGCGACAGCCACCGGGACGAGCCCGCGCTGCTCCGGCAGCGCCTCCTGCCGAGGGATCAACGGGAACCACACCGCGGGCAGCCGCTCCCGCAGCGGCCAGGGGAACACGGTGAGGGGAAACACGGGAGAAGAAAGCCCCAGAACCGCCCCTGCCTCCCCCTCCGCCCGCAGCGAGCCCCCGCACACCCCAGAGCGGCTCCCACCTGCGCTGGGGTTGTTTTTGAGCTCCATCGCCGCCGTTCCGCGGTCCGGGGTCGGTCACTGCCGCCGCTCCCGGGGCTCTGCAGAGACGCTCCGGCAGTCTGCGGGAGAGATGCGATGTGAGACGAAGGGCGTTCGTGTCTCCCTGCCCGAGAGCAGCGATCAGGGCGGGGAGACCTGCGGAGAAAACACCTGATCGGGGCGGGGAAGAGCCTTGAATTTGGCAGAGACTGCGCCTGCTTCCTTCACGGGCTGTTTTATTAATGGAAATGTCATTGCGCAATCGGTCAGAGAAATGTGCAATTGCGGAAGAAGCTGCAAGAAGGAAGCTCTGGTGCCCTGAGCAGGCTCGGGGTGAGCTGGGGCTGAGCTCAGGATGGAGCAGGGACCTCTCTGCAGCCCCGGCAGGAGCCCAGGACAAGGATTCCTCTGTGTTTCTGCCCTCGTTCTGTCCACACTGATCATCCTGTGTGCACATTTTTATACACTTTTAACCTTTTCTGCTAGCTAACCTTGAAACCCATTCATCGCCTTCAGGGGAACTGAAAATTTCTGTTCTCTGTGTCTGATTGAGTGTCCTCTTTTTCTGAGATTCGCTTTTGTTTTGGATCTTATCCCTCCTTTTCCCAGGAGAGTGTTGCCAGGATTCTGCCAGGTAATCGTGACACTCCCAGGGGTTATTTCCGTTACAATAGATCAGTCTCAGTTGTAAAGTAAACAATTTTATTTACCTTGGGACTAACCGTGGCTATGAAGTTATTCCTTCTTCCTCAACCCCACTGCAATTGGGGACAATAATTCCTTTCTCCTCTGACCCTGAACTTTTTAATTGCAGAATGATGCGCCCATGAAAGGCTGCAGTGTTTGATACCGAGATTGGAGGAGTTCGTGAGCTCTGCCTCACCTTTACCGTGCACATCCCTGGGTTTGATCACAGAGCAGCTCCCGGGGGTTTAATTATTTAACTATTTAATTATTTAATTATTCTGTCCCTGGGTTGGATCGTGGTTCTCAGCAAGGAATGGGGGGCTCTGGAACCTGAGCCAGTGAGGTTTCCTGACAGATTCTACTGAGTTGTGGATTAAAATAGATCTATATTTATGGATTTATAGAATAGATATAAAATTATATATTATATATATTTTTATAATAAATATAATAAATATAATTAATCTTTTCTCCCTTTCCAGTACCTTGTGGCCACTGTGGAGGAAACCCAAGCAAATGAGGTTTCCTGACAGATTCTACTGAGTTGTAGGTTAAAATATAATATAGCTATATTCTATATATTTATCTATTTATATAATAGATACAAAATTATATATTATATATTTATCTGATAAATATTTTAAAATATAATTAATCTTTTCTCCCTTTCCGGTACCTTGTGGCCGGTGTGGTCTGCTGAGTTGTAGATTAAAATATAATTTATCTGTGTTATATATATCTATTTATATAATAGATATAAAATTATATATTATATGTATCTAGTAAATATTAAAATATATAATTAATATTTTCCCCCTTTCCAGTACCTTGTGGAGTGTGTAAATCCCACAGAATTCCCCAGGCACTGCTGACCTTTCCCACTGTTCTCTCTATAAATTGGGACCCTGTGGCTGATGGCATTCCTGGAGGAGCTCCAAAGCTTGGAATTATTTCATTTTGCAATATTTTCATTACTTCTTTTGCAGGGAAACGCTTCAGGCCACCTGGAAATTGCACCAATTAAAAGAAATTTATATCTCTCAAAACATGGAAAATCTGTGAAGTCAATTCACCAATAACCTCCCGGGGAATTTCCAGATTTGAGAGCCCAAATACTTTATTCACACTATTGGGGTTATTTCTTTTATGTGTGCCACACTTTTGGGTCTTTGAAAGTACAATTTTGATAATTTTGGAGCTAATCCCTGTCTTTCTGAAATGTTTTAAGTTTTTCTTCTCTCCAGTGAGGAGATTGGTGCTCTCTGTTCTCTCTTTCTCTCATAGTCACCTCGGGAAGTGTCACCTGTCCAGGGGGGGTGGCTGGGGTGACATCTAGAATTTTCCACTTCAATTCTCTGCCAGTCTCTTGCATCATGTTCAGGTTGAATATCCAGCAGAGTGATCTCTCATTGTGAAACCGAATGTGGGTTCCATTTCCTGCCACTGTTTTTGGCCTTGTGAGTGAAGTTATTTGTCAGCCAAGTATTTATCTGCTGTGCTGTGCAGTGCAGAATTGAATCATCGTAAGGTCTGTGGTTCTTCTTGTAAGAGTTTGTGTCTTGTGTTTGTGTCCTGTAAGAGTTTGTGTCCTGCGGTTTATCAGCGATCCTGTGCTGATGACAAACCTCTGTATCTGCTGATGACACTAAGGCAAAACCAAGCCTGAAATCCATCGAAATCTTTGTTTCGCTTTCCTTAAGTTCCATTAGACCAACAAGTCCAGCCTTGTCTGCTGGAACAACTCACGGCAGAGCCTTAGATTAAATGACTTTATTCAGGCTGCCGAAGGCGTACCCTGAAATGCATTTTCTGTAGCAAACAAAGTTATTTCCTTTTTACCATTCCTAATCTGGGTCCCATATCAGGCGCGGGCTGCAATGAACTTCTTCAATTCTGTGTAGTCACTCATGCCCTGGAGTGGTTTTGATTTTGGAGTGCAACAGAAGCACAGCAGGAGGAATGTTTTAATGCTAAATAGGTTAATAATTTAAGATTTGGGTGTCAGCCATGCTCTTTACTGTGACCATTTAATATTAATGGTTTAATAATTCAAGATTTGGGTCTCAGCCCTGCTCTTTACTGTCAGATCCTCTCAGGACATCCTCAGAGCCCTCAGGGATTAAAGCTCTTCCATTCCTTTCCCAGGGCATTCCCAAAACTTGTGGGGCTGATTCTCAATCCTCCACAGCAGGCCTGGCTGTGGATTTCCCACTCCAATGGGAAGAGCTCCAGGCTGGAACGGCCCAGAGATGTGCAGGAAATGTTTTAATATTTAAAGTGTTTGAATATTTCAAATGAACCTTCCCAAATTCTCTCTCAGTGCAGTTCGGAGTGTGGATGGATTAGCTCCCATTCTTTATTAATTGCTATTAACTCTGGTGCTAATCGATCACCTTTGCCATTAGCCTTTGGGGCTGGCGAAATTGGGGCGTTTTATCCAAAATTCACATTCCCCACCCTAAGGAACCCACACCCTAAAAGACTGTTAGTCACAGATAAACCTTTTCAGCTTTCAGGGGTGGTTTTTTTTAACTTGGCCTGTGCGGTTGGTTTTAGTTTAATTTTAACAGGCTCTGCTCTTTGTGGTTTTCCAGAAACCTCTCTGCCCCCACAATGAGTGTTACTCAACCCTCAGTTTGCTTTGGGACAGGATCAGAACAGAAGTCCCTTCCTGTCCCATGAACAGTAATGTGACACACATTTCAACTCAGATATTGACTCATGGTTTTAATCTGAATGTCACCATTGTGACACTTATCTCTGCATTCGTTTTTCAGCAAATTTCCCCCGATGATGGCTCTGCAGAGCAGGGCAGGTACAACAATCCGTGGGCTGTGGATTACTCAAATCCATGGATTTGAATCCATTCAAATTTCCTCAATTTGAATTTAATCAGAGGGGACAGGGACACATTTCACTGACAGCTGTGACAGAGTCAACACTTCCCTTCCCTTGCAGAGTGGTTCATGTTGAACAAGCAGCTCCTATGCCTCCCAAAAACCCCAATTTCCCATTTCCCAGAGGCAGAAACTTCTGCTTCTCTTCACAATTTCTCTGCTGTTGTCGGGAAAAGGTTCAGAGGAGTTTTGCCTGAAGATGCTCCCACTCCCCATGTCTCTCCTTTTCCAAAATGCACACGGATTTGTTCAGAATCTTTCAGTGAAGGCTGAGGAACTGAACCCCCTCTGTGGTAGCTGAGTTCATCTCTGATTATATTGCTTTCAGTTTTGTCATTTCTTGATGATTTGGGTTTTTTGGGGGGGCTTCTATTTAACTCTCATGAAGTGTCAAGGGGTTTGCCGCTACCAAAAGCAGCTTTTGGATTTTCTGTAGTTTTATTCTAACACCATCACAGGATTCTCCTGTGCAACAGGAACGAAGTGGTTTTTACTGCCTTGTGAGCTTTTTTATCTTTTATTGCTCCCTTATCCATGCCCATACGTGGCCTCTTTCTCCCTCTCTGTTGTGGCCTTTACACCTTTACACCTTTACTCTTTGTCCTGACAATCTCAGTACTTAGAGCAGCCTTGTCCTATGCTACAGATGGAACAACAGTGAAATTAATTGAATTTATTAGCAAACAGATCAGAGCACGAGAACGAAAAGTGGAACAACTCCTAAATGAAACAACTTCCCCATAGCTCTGCCTCCTTCCCCATTCTCTCTTCCCCACCCAGGGACACAGGGATGGGGTCACAGCTCATGGCACTGTGTCCCCCAAGGGACAGGAATCCTTGTCCTGCGCTCCTGCTGGGGCTGCAGAGAGCTCCGTGCTCCATCCTGAGCTCAGCCCCAGCTCACCCCGAGAGCAGAACCAGGAGAGTTCCTGGCTCGGAGAGGCTCTGCTCGGAGCGAGGAGCTGCTCCAGGAGAGCTCCGAGGGGCTCTTTTGGATATCGCTGTTTGTAGGGCCTGACAGATTGGCTTTAGTCACAGCAGTGTTCCATCCTGACTCACTTAGTTCACAAATTGCTTTAAAGTATGGTAACAGACGTGTTGTGCCATGCAGGAGGGGAAAGAAAGCGGCGGGGCGGTTTGCAGGAAAGAGGAGGTGGTTGGACCCACACCTGGGAGGAGGAGGAGGCTGTGTTTGTGACCCTTTTCCGTAGAGCTCAACCCACGGTGTGTCTGTAAAGGAATTTATTAGTTATCAACGCCAATTAATAAAATAGCACCGTAAGATAGGAAAGTCCCGAGAGGCACAAGGAACCGGTCGGGGGCGTGTCTAGGACAATTGCCTCTCTCCTATTGGCTGATCCCCTCGCCACGCCTCCTTCTGGCGCGCTGATTGGTCCAGCGGGTCCAAATCCTTTTGGCGGGAACTCTAGTGAACAGCATTTGGCAGCGCCGGGCCGTGGAGCGTGTCTGGGGCCGGACCGGACCGGACCGAACCGGACCGGACCGGAGCGGACCGGACCGGAGCGGAGCGTGTCTGGGACCGAACCGGACCGGAGCGGAGCGTGTCTGGGACCGAACCGGACCGGACCGGAGCGGAGCGTGTCTGGGACCGAACCGGACCGGAGCGGACCGGACCGGAGCGTGTCTGGGACCGGACCGGACCGGACCGGAGCGTGTCTGGGGCCGAACCGGACCGGACCGGACCGGACCGGAGCGTGTCTGGGACCGAACCGGACCGGACCGGACCGGAGCGTGTCTGGGACCGAACCGGACCGGACCGGACCGGAGCGTGTCTGGGGCCGCGCCGCCCCCTCGCACCGCACCGGACCGGAGCGTGTCTGGGACCGAAGCGCCTCCTCGCACAGGAGCCCGGAGCGGCGGCAGTGATCGCACCAGAGCCCGGAGCTTCTCTGGGACCGGACCGTACCGCGGAGTGTCTATGGGACCGGACCGCAGCCCGGAGCGGCGGCGGAGCTCGGAGCGGCCCCAGGGCAGGTGGGAGCCGCGCTCGGTTGTGCCGCGGCTCGGGGCTCGCTGCGGGCGGAGGGGGGCTCTGGTGGGTTCGTTCTCCCGTGTCCCCCCGGTATCCCACCTGTGTTCCCCTGGCTTCAGACCGCTGCGGGAGCGGCTGCCCGCCGTGCCGTTCCCGTTGATCCTCGGCGGGAGCAGCGCAGGCTCGTCGCGGTTGCTGTCGCTAGGACAGAGGTGACTGTCCTGTCCCCGGGACTGCTCCCGGCCATGCGGGACCGGGCTGGGAGCCCCTGGGGCAGCGGGAGATGTCCCTGCCCGAGCTGGGATGGGCTAAATTTGAATGTCTTTTACGCCACGTGTGAGACAGCCACGCCAGGGCAGGCGGAGCCTCGTCCCGCCCGCTTTTCACGGGGAGTGGAAACACCAAATTCCGCTTTCCGTGCCAATAGCCGCCTCCGGTTCCAGACAGGGACCCACAGGGCGCTGCCAGCGCTCGCTGTCCCCGGGCTGCAGCCCACCAGGGCAGGGCATGCAGGGGACAATCCTGAGCCACCTCAGGGCTGATAATGTCACCTCAGTGCCTGACCTCATGAACACCTCAGTGCCTGTTCTGCAGGAGATGAAGCTGCAGGAGGAGGAGATGCTGTGGACGCTGATGTGTGGCTGCCTGGGCTGGGGCTGGGGGTTCCTTTCTCCTTCTGGAGCCATCCCAGAACTCATCCTGTGCCTCCAGCACTGTGTGTTTATATCCTAACCCTGGATTTATATATTGATTTAACCATTTCTCTATTGCCTTGACACATGTGCTGCCATAGGAAAGGGACATTGGGTAGAGCTCAGTGCCAATAATGCCAAGGTTGGGGTTTGACCCCACAGGGGCCATTCCCTGAGAGTTGGACTCCATGACCCTTGTGGGTCCTGTCCAGCTCAGAGGATTCTGTGATGCTGTGGAATGGCCTTGTGTGACCCCAGCAGCGTTCCAGTGTCAGTGCTGCTGTTGCTGTTCCTTATTATTTCATTCCTTTTTGTCGTGGCTAATCCAAGACATCAATACATTCCATCTCTACCTGCGCCCAAAAATCATTGCCAGCTCTTCTCCAGCAGATGCCAGAACGGGAATTTGGAACAGACCTGGGTGGAGCTGCTCCCTTTTGAATCAGAGCCCCAAGACTGAGAGCTTTCTCTGTGTCCTGGCAGGGTTTGCTGAGCCTGGAGGCTCTGCCTCGAACGGGATTCCTTGTGTTCTGTGCCAGCCCCAGGAGCAGCGGTGGCAGTGCCAGCCCCAGGAGCATCTCTTCTCTGTCCCCGTGATCTGCAGGGACAGGGCAGGACTGAGCCGGCAGTGCCCCCCTGAGCCTGGGAGAAGCACAGGGCTGGGACCAGCCTGGATCTGTCATCATGGTCCATTTGACCTGCGATTGTGCTTGTCAAACTGGTCCCTGGGCTGGACTCCAACAGTCTTTTTCAGCACCACCGATGTCTTTGGAGCCATGTGCGCTTTGTTCCAAGCAGAGAGATCGCAGCTGTGAGCTGGAGGAGAGGGAATTCTGCTCCACTCATGGGGTTGTGAAGGAGCTCCTGAGTCCCCAGAATGGATCAGCAGTCGAGGTTACACACCTGCCTCAGGCACGAAAAGCCATTTGTCCTAAGCACAAAGGTGTCCCTTGTGAGTGTGCAGCGAATGAAAATCTGGAGAATGGGTACTGCACCAGTGATGGGAGTGTGATTGAGCCCCTGGAACCTGGGGACACATCAGCAACCTGGAATAAACAGAAAAGAACCCTCCAAGGATTTCTGGGTGAGTGCAGGGCCAGCACTGTGGGCTGTGGGGAGGGGACAGTGTCACCCCAGGAGCACAGGGCTGGCACGGTGTGGCTGTGTCCAGGGCTCTGGAAGAGGCCTCGGGCTCTGCTGGGCACCTGCAGTGCCCGGGACTGACACCCCTGGCCCTGGGAAGTTCTGCTGCCCTGGCTGTACCCTGTCTGTGTCCCTGTCCCTCTCCCTGGTCTCTCCTGCTGCCAGCTCAGTGAGGGCACACAGCCTGGTGGTCCCTGCAGTGCTCCCCGGGCGTTGGGTGGGGGATGTGAGGGCTGTGCCTGCTCAGGACAGTCCCCTCCTCACACCCAGTGGCTCTTTCCAGCTCCAGAGGAGTGGATCAGATCCCATCCCATGCTCACCCTGGCTCTGCTGGCTCTGCTCCTGCTCCTGGCCGTGGTTTTTGGGCTGTCCTTGGCTGCTGTGTCAGGTAAGGGCAGTGTGGCTGCCTCGGCCCAGCCCCTCAGGGCACAGCGCGGTCCCTGCTCCCTCACGGACGGGACCGCCCCTCGGCCCCGCTCTGCCCAATCAGCGCGTGAGAACCATGAGTGACGGCTGAATCAGCCAATGGTGGGGAGCGATGTGTTTGAGTGGGAAAAATCAGCCAATGGGAGCTCGGGCTGCTCTGTGAGGGGAATCCTCGGACCTTCTCCTGTTCCCTCTGCAGGGAGAAGACAAACAGAAATTCCACTGCTGCTGGCCTGTCCTGATGGCTGGGTTGAGTACCGCGGGGTTTGCTACTTCCTCTCGAGGGATCACCGCTCCTGGGACCAGGCTCAGGCTCGGTGCTCTGAGCTTGGGGCCTCCCTGGCTGTGCTCAAGGACATGGACATGGTGAGTGAGGGGTTTTGGGGGGCAGAGGGGTGGCTGAGGGGAGCCCGGGGGGCTCCTGGGCCGGGGGTGCAGGTCCCAGTGCTGACTCCTCTCTCCTTGCCAGAGGTTCTTCTCCTGCCTCAGTGGGAACATTGATCACTGGCTCGGGCTGCGCAGACAGGACCAGGGCCTGCAGTGGGTGGATGGCAGCAGCTTCAGCTCCTCGTGAGTCCTGGGGGGCACAGGCAGGGCCTGGGGGGCACAGGGGCACAAGGTGTTCCCCTGTGGTTCCAGCTCTGTCTCTGCTCCTCCCTGCAGGGTTCCTGTCGTGGGCAATGCAGAGTGTGTGTTCCTGGCTGACGATGGGCTCAGGAGTGGGAGCTGCTCAAATGAGATTCCATATGTGTGCAGCAGACCCCAAACTGCCCTGTGACAGAGGATGGAGGAAGGATCTTCTCCATGCTGGACAGTCAGAGCTTCATTTCTTCCCCCCAGCACTGGGATGTCCTTCCTCAGCCGCAGCGTCTGCCTTGTGCTGATCCTCAGGTTCCCCTCAGTGCCTCATCTCCTGAACATCTCAGTGTTTGCTCTCAGGGTCCCCTCAGTGTCTGTTTTGCAGGAGATGAAGCTGCAGGAGGAGTTGATGATGTGGACACTCATGTGTGGCTGCTTTGGCTGGGGCTGGGCGTTTTTTTCTCTTTCTAAGGCCATTCCAAGATTGATCCTCTTTCTGTTGTTCTATGGATTTTTATACTAAGTCGGTAAATAGATTGATTTATACCGATATATAGAGATAAAATGGATATAGATGGAAAACATGGGCTTGCATAAGAATGTGACCTTGTTTGGGGTAAGGTGCCAAGAATGCCAAGGTTGTGATTTGACCCCACAGGGGCCATTCCTTTAAGTGTTGGACTCGATCCTTGTGGGTCCCTCCCAACTCAGAACATTCTGTGAGATGTCCTTGTGTGACCCTGTCAGTAGTTATGGTGACAAAGTGTTGTTCGTGTTGTTATGGTGTTGTTCGTGTATGCTTTATTACAATTCTTTACAACAATAAAGTTTAATAATTTTTTTAAAATGTTTGTCAAGCCTTACCAATGTCCCTCGGGGCCAGCAGCCCCATCCCGTGCCCTGCTGCCCCTGCCCCGTTCCATGGCGGCTGGTGGAGCCTCGGAGCTGCCGCGGGGCTGCCCCGGGGGCTGCAGCCCGAGCCGGGGCCCCTTCCCAGTGCTCCCAGTGCTCCCAGTGTGCCCTGCAGCCTCGAGCAGCCAGCCAGGCCTTCAGCTGGGCCGGCAGAGAGGCGCTGCTGGGGGCTCCCACCTCGCTTCGCTTCCGTTTGTCCTTCCCAGCCTGGGGAACAACGAATTCTGGAGTTTTCTGCCTGAAATCTCTCCCCTCCTGCGCTCAGCCCGAGGGCTTTGGGGAGGTTTTGCCTTTTTGGAGGAAATGGAAGCGATGGGGGCTGGGGGAGATCGCCGCTCAGAGCAGCTCTGGCCAATCAGCGCGCGAGAATGAGGAGTGGCGGGAAAATCAGCCAATCAGAAGGTAAGGCGGGCTTTAAACGGGAAAATGGGCCAATGGGAGCAAGCGGCGGGCTTCGAGCGGGGTATAAAAGGGTCTCTGATGGGCGTGAGGGGCACCCCTGACCCTTCCCCAACATGTCGGGAGAGGAACGGCCCTGGAATGTCCCGGGCCGGGCAGGAGGGCGAGGAACCGCTGTGGGTGAGTCCGGGATGGAGCAGGGACTCCCCTGCAGCCCCGGCGGGACCCCAGGCCGGAGCAGGGGATGGCTGAGAGAGGCCCCGAGCCCGTGGGACGCCCCTGCAGAGCCATGACAGTGGCTCCTGGCAGGACTCCCTGCCTGTTCCTGAGGGACTCTGTGCGGTGCCTCACAGGATTCCGTCATTCCACTGTGACATTGCTCCCTCTGGGGGAGGGACTGGGCATTGCCACTGAGTGTGAGCCAATGTCATCAGGGTTGGGCACTTGGGGACATCGCTAGCACCGCATGGAGCTGCGGTGTCCGATCCCCGGGAGCGGCGGGGAGGCCTCGGGGAGCGGCGGCGGGCGCGGCCCTTCGGAGCCGCCCCGAGGGCTTTGTGCCGCCCCGGGTCCCTGAGGGAGCCGCAGAACCCGCGGAGCCCGGAAAATCGCTCCCGGCACTAAAAAGCCTTTCCAGAAAGGTTTCATGCCGTGCGAGCAGCGGCATCTGAGCGCCGCCGGGCGGGGATCGCAGCAGCGGGGGAAGCGCTGGAGGGAATTTGGGCAGAGCAGAGGGGCTGGGGTCTCTCGGAGCGGATCGGAGCGGGCAGGGAAGCGCCATCAGAGATCGCCATCCTGCGGCTCCTGTCGCTTGTTAGGGCAGGTCCCGAGGGAGGAGGATCAGAGCATTTAGAGCTCTGAACTGCAGGCGGGGACAGTCCCCGTGGGACTCGCCCGGGGCTCTCAGACCTTCCGAAGCCATCACGGGCCCCATGAGGGTCAATGTCCTCCCATTGCCCTCCGAGGGTCACTCGGACTTTTCCTGTGGAGAAAAACCTCCCAGCAGGTGTGGGTCACAGCAGAAAACACCGCAATGGACCACAGTGGTCCTGACGGCCAAGGAATCCTGAATGTGACGGCAATTTACTGTTGGACTAAATGTGGTACTTTCACCCCAGTTAAAAAAGCAACAGTGAATTTACTGCTCCAGCCCAGCTCTGAGGTGGTGACCGAGGGTTTTGTGATTGATGCTTTGGGGTGGATCGAAGTGAAAGGACTCAGAAGGATGGGTTTATATAAGAATACAAGAAATTGTCATATAAGGCACGAGCCTCACTGAGCTTTGCTGCCAGGGAAACACAGTTTTTGTGGTTTTGCTCTCTGTTCATGATGTGGTTTGTACACAGCAGAGAGCAGAGCCAGGAAACGTCACCGTCCCTTCGTGCAGGTGGCTGTTCTGCAGAGACAGCAGCGCTGGCTCCACATCCACCCCCACTGTCTCCCACCTCGTCCCTGAGTGTCTCCCGGCCCAGCTCAGAGTTTGGTGGCTTCTCTCTGGCAGATCCACTGCGATTCCAAGCCGCAGTCCTCAGCAATGATTCTGCTGCCCCTGACCATCCCACATTGTCCAGGTTGCTCCCTGGGGTCGAGTTGGAACCTGCAGGTGCAGGAGGGAGCCTGGGTCACCCCAGGGTCCCTCAGGGGACAATGGGCTGTGTGTGTGTGTCCCCTGGCCCCTGGCACTCACCGGTTCTGGTCCAGGCGGGAGCCGTTCAGCCACGTCCAGCCCGTCCCGGCCTCGGGCACCCAGAGCCCAATCCAGAAGTCGCGTGAGGATTTCTGCAGAATTTTATTGAGGAATTCCTGAGGGAAGGACAAACGGTGACCCTGAGGGGCCATGGAGGTCACCCCAAAATGGGCTCTGTCCTCATCCCAGGACTGAGCCCCTCCTGTGTCCCTCAGAGCCACCTTGGGGGGGGGGGTTGGACATGGGGAGGGGTTTGACCCCAGGATTTTGGGAACCTCCTCACCCTTCCTGGGGTGCCCCCGGCCCCCAGCCCTGGGTCCATCCCACCTCCCCCTCCCCACCATCCCTCACCAGCTCATCCTGATCCTGCAGCAGCAGCAGCGTCGCTCCCCAACCCGTGCAGTTCTCCAAGCTCTTGCTCCAATTCTTCTGCCCAGGGGAGATCCAGTAGCACTTGGTCCTGCCCAGTGTCCAGCCCTGGGGGCAGATCCTGCACCCCTCAGCCCCTGGAGAACGCGACCAGAGCAGGGTCAGGTTACCAAGTCCCCACCTTGTCCCCAGGCACACCCCGAGCTGTGCTTGGGGCTCCGATCCGGGCGTGCCACGAGATTTTGGGAAAGATTTTGGAGCAGAGACACCTCAGGGCTGTTACCTGGTGGCTGTGAGAGGCAGAGACCTTTCCTGAGCTCTTGGAGAACTTTACTGCGCTCAGGCCAGGGACACAGGGAGTGTGCGCAGGGTTAAGAGTTCAACGTGAGGAAAACTCCTTACTTCATCAGAGGAAGACTCTTCATCTAAGACCCCCACCCACGACCTCCAGGCAGCACTGCGCAGGCGCGAGCGTATTTAAATGAACTTTGGACTCATTATAATATGAAGCGGGAATAGATAGTGAATAGATAGTGAATAGATAATGAATAGATAATGAATGATAGGGGCATTGTGTAGTTCCATGCATGTGTAACCTGTAACTCAATATAAATCAAAGTGCCACAGGTGGCACACGGAATTTTGGGGAGCTATCCCTCGTGCGTCCCAGCGCTGGAATAAACATATCTACTTTAAAAATTTCCTTGTGGAGCCCTATCCGCGCGTCACAGGGCTTTTTGCCAAGGCGTGACTCAGATTGCAGGGGGAAAAAAAAGAAAGAAAAAAGGGAAAAAGACAGAAATCGGGACGCGGCAGCGGGAAACGCGCGGGAACATTAGCGCGCCAACGAACCGCACTCCCATTGGCTGATCCTCCTGCCACTCATCGCTCTCGCGGCGCTGATTGGTCACAACGGGAGAGTGTCCGTTCTCCACTGTCCCCCAGTCCAGGGACCACACCGTTCCGTGAGGGTCCCGGAGCGGCGGAGCTCAGCGCGGCCCCGGCGCAGGTGGGAATGGCGCTGGGATCTGCCGGACCCGGGGCTCGCTGAGGGGCGGGTTCGTTCTGCCGTGTCCCCCCGTGTCCCCCCCGTGTCCCCCTGCCCTGAGGGAGCGGCTGCCCGCGGTGTCGTTCCCTTTATCCCTCGGCAGGAGCAGCGCGGGCTCGTCGCGGTTGCTGTCGCTAGGACAGAGGTGACTGTGCTGTCCCCGGGACTGTTCCCATGCAGGACCGGGCTGGGAGCCCCTGGGGCAGCGGGAGGGGTCCGTGCCCGGGCTGGGAAGGGTTAAATTTGAATGTCCGTTGAATATGTGTGAGACAGCCACGCCAGGGCAGGTGGGGCCTCCTCGCGCCCGAGTTTCCCCGGGGGCGAAAACATAAAAATTCCTCATTCCGTGCTAAGAGTCGCCTGCTGTTCCAAACAGGGACACAAAGGGCGGTGCCAGCGCTCGGTGTCCCCGGGCTCCAAGACGCCAAGGCAGGGGACAATCCTGAGCCCCCTCAGGGCTGCTTAGTGTCACCTCAGTGCCTGTCCTGCAGGAGATGAAGCTGCAGGACGAGGAGATGCTGTGGACGCTGATGTGTGGCTGCCTAGGGTGGGGCTGGGAATTTCCCTCTCTTGGAACCATTCCAGAACTCACCATGTGTCTTTTGTACGATGTGCTTATACCCTAATCCTTGATTTATATGTTTATTTAACCATTTCTCTGTTGCCTTGAAACGTCTCCTGCCATAGGAAAGGGACATTGGGTAGAACACAGTGCCAATAATGCCAAGGCTGGGGTTTGACCCTACAGGGGCCATTCCCTGAGAGTTGGACTCCATGACCCTTGTGGGTCCTGTCCAGCTCAGAGGATTCTGTGGTGCTGTGGAATGGCCTTGTGTGACACCAGCAATGTGAATGTGCTAATGCTGCTATTGTTCTTTTTCTTTTTATTTCATTATTTTTTGTCATGGCTAACCCAAACCATGAATACATTCCATCTCTACCTGTGCCCAAAAATCATTGCCAGCTCTTCTCCAGCTGATGCCAGAACGGGAATTTGGAACAGACCTGGGTGGAGCTGCTCCCTTTTGAATCAGAGCCCCAAGACTGAGAGCTTCCTCTGTGTCCTGGCAGGGTTTGCTGAGCCTGGAGGCTTCACCTCGGAGGAGATTCCTTGGGGCTTGGACAACCCCAGGAGCATCGGTGGCAGTGCCAGTCCCAGGAACATCTCTTCTCTGTCCCCGTGATCTGCAGGGACAGGGCAGGACTGAGCTGGATTGCTCTCCTGACCAGCCTGGATCTCTCACCATGGTCCTTCCAACCTGCGATCGTGGGTGTCAAACCGTTCGAGGCTGAATTGCAAAAGGCTTTTCCTGCACCGATGATGTCTCAGGAGTCAGGTGCTCATTATATTGAGCAGGGAAGTGACGAAGGTCTAGAGGAGAGTGAATTCTCCTCCACTCAGGAGGTTGTGAAGGAGCTCCAGGGTCCCCAGGATGTATCAGCAGCTGGGGTTACACTCTTGCCTCGGTCACGAAAAGCCACTTGTCCTAGGCACAAAGGTGTCCCTTGTGAGTGTGCAGCAAGTGAAAATCTGGAGAAAGAATTCCGCTCCAGTAATAGGAGTGTGAGAGGCTCCCTGGGTTCCCAGGGCAGATCACCAACGAGGAATGCACAGCAAAGCCGCCTTAGAGAGCGTCTGGGTGAGTGCAGGGCCTGTGGGGAGGGGACAGTGTCACCCAGGAGCACAGGGCTGGCACGGTGTGGCTGTGTGCAGGGCTCTGGAAGAGACCTCGTGCTCTGCTGGGACTGACACCCCTGGCCCTGGGCAGCTCTGCTGCCATGGCTGTCCCCTGTCTGTGTCCCTGTCCCTGTCTGTGTCCCTGTCCCTGTCTGTGTCCCTGTCCCTGTCGGTGTCCCTGTCCCTGTCTGTGTCCCTGTCCCTGGTCTCTCCTGCTGCCAGCTCAGTGAGGGCACACGGCCTGGTGGTCCCTCCTGGGTGTTGGGTGGAGGATGTGAGGGCTGGGCCTGCTCAGGACAGTCCCATCCTCATGGCCAGTGGCTCTTTCCATCTCCAGAGGAGTGGATCAGATCCCATCCCGTGCTCACCCTGGCTGTGCTGATTGTGCTTCTGCTCCTGGTCCTGGCACTGGTGGTGTTCTCGGCTCTTTGCTCAGGTAATGGCGCTGCGGTGCCTCATCCCAGCCCCTCAGGACCCAGCGCGGTCCCTGCTCCCTCATGGATGGGACCGCCCCTCGGCCCCGCTCTGCCCAATCAGCGTGCGAGAACGAGGAGGAGTGACAGCTGAGTCAGCCAATGGTAGGGAGCAGTGGGTTTGAGAGGGAAAAATCAGCCAATGGGAGCTCGGGCTGCTCCGTGAGGGGAATCCTCGGACCTTCTCCTGTTCCATCTGCAGGCAGAGGACAAACAGAAATTTTCAGTTGTGAAACTGAATTGTGAAACTGAAATTTTCAATTTCAGTTGTGCGTGACCCTCAGCTTCAGGCCTGTCCCAAAGGCTGGATCGGGTACCGTGGGCTCTGCTACATCTTCTCGAAGGATCACCTCACCTGGGACCAGGCTCAGGCTCAGTGCTCTGAGCTCGGGGCCTCCCTGGCTGTGCTCAAGGACATGGACATGGTGAGTGAGGGGTTTTGGGGGGCAGAGGGGTGGCTGAGGGGAGCCCGGGGGGCTCCTGGGCTGGGGGTGCAGCTCCCAGTGCTGACTCCTCTTTCCTTGCCAGAGGTTCTTCTCCTGCCTCAGTGGGAATGTCGATCACTGGCTCGGGCTGCGCAGACGGGACCAGGGGCTGCAGTGGGTGGATGGCGACATCTTCACCTCGTGAGTGCTGGGGGTCCGGGCAGGGCCTGGGGGACATGGACAGGGCCTGGGGGGCACAAGGGCACAAGGTGTTCCCCCGTGGTGCCAGCTCTGTCTCTGCTCCTCCCTGCAGGGTTCCTGTCCAGGGCTATGCAGAGTGTGTGTTCCTGGCTGACAATAAGCTCAAGAGTGGGAGCTGCTCAAATAGGATGCCCTACCTGTGCAGCAGACCCCAAACTCACCCTGGATGAAAGGGATGGACAAAGCTCCTTCTCCACACTGTACTGTATCTGCTTTGCCTCTTCCCCAGCATGGCAATGTCATTCCTCAGCTGCAGCATCTGCCTTGTGCTGGTCCTCAGGGTCCCCTCAGTGCCTGATCTCAGGGTCACCTCAGTGCCACTTTGTAAGGTCCCTTCAGTGCCTGATCTCGAGGTGATGAACCTGCAGGAGGAGGAGATGATGAGAAAACTGCTGTGTAGCTACCTGCGCTGAGGGTTCCTTTCTCCGTCTGAAAGCATCACAAAACCTTATTATGCATTATGTATTTAGCACTTGGTGCCTTATGAATGTGACCTTGCCTGGGGTAAGGTTCCGATAATGCCGCGGTTATGATTGGACCCCACAGGAGCCATTCCTTTAATAGTGGTACTCAATCCTTGTGGATCCCTTCCAACTCAGAGCATTCTGTGAGATATCGTTATGTGACCCCCGTTAGTATTTATAGTGCCAATGTTCTTTGGTGCATTATTTTATTACCTTTGCAATAAATATTTATCAAGGCCCCGGTGTCCCCTCACGATCGGCAGCGCCGTCCCGAGCCCTGCTGCCCCCGCCCGGCGGCTCAAGGCCGCAGCGCCTCCTTGGCCTGAGGGCGGGGACATCCCATTGGCTAATTCTCCCGCCACTCACGATTCTCGCTAGCTGATTGGTCAGAGTGGGAATAGCCGCGCCCACGGGGCCGCTCTCAGGGCCCTGAGGCGCAGAGGCGCCGCCATTGTTGGAGCGTCCGTGAGGGTCTGGGAGCGGCGGCAGCGCCGGAGGGCGGTGAGGCTGCGGCGGAGCTCGGAGCGGCCCCAGCGCAGCGTTCCGGGGACAGGGCAGCCACCTCTGTCCTAGCGACAGCAAAGGGGACGAGCCCGCGCTGCTCCGGCAGCGCCTCCTGCTGGGGGATCAACGGGAACCACACCGCGGGCAGCCGCTCCCTCAGCGGCCAGGGGAACACGGTGAGGGGAAACACGGGAGAACGAAGCCCCAGAGCCGCCCCTGCCTCCCCCTCCGCCCGCAGCGAGCCCCGGCACACCCCAGAGCGGCTCCCACCTGCGCTGGGGTTGTTTTTGAGCTCCATCGCCGCCGTTCCGCGGTCCGGGGTCGGTCGCTGCCGCCGCTCCCGGGGCTCTGCAGAGACGCTCCGGCAGTCTGCAGGAGAGATGCGATGTGAGACGAAGGGCGTTCGTGTCTCCGTGCCCGAGAGCAGCGATCAGGGCGGGGAGACCTGCCGAGCGATGGGAGGGAATAGCTGATCGGGGCGGGGATTGAATTTGGCAGAGACTGCTCCTCCTTCTTCACGGGCTGTTTTATTAATGGCAACGTCATTGCGCAATTGGTCAGAGAAATGTGCAATTGCGCAAGAAGCTGCAACAAGGAAGCTCTGGTTTCCAGAACATGTGCGAGCTCGGGGGGAGCTGGGGCTGGAGGCTCTGGGAGCTGGGGCTGAGCTCAGGATGGAGCAGGGACCTCTCTGCAGCCCCGGCAGCAGCCCAGGACAAGGATTCCTCTGTGTTTCTGCCCTCGTTCTGTCCACACTGATCATCCTGTGTGCTCATTTTTATACACTTTTAACCTTTTCTGCTAGCTAATCTTTAAACTCATTCATCGCCTTCAGGGGAACTGAAAATTTCTGTTCTCTGTGTCTGATTGAGTGTCCTCTTTTTCTGAGATTCGCTTTTGTTTTGGATCTTATCCCTCCTTTTCCCAGGAGAGTGTTGCCAGGATTCTGCCAGGTAATCGTGACACTCCCAGGGGTTATTTCCGTTACAATAGATCAGTCTCAGTTGTAAAACAATTTTATTTACTTTGGGACTAACCGTGGCTATGAAGTTATTCCTTCTTCCTCAACCCCACTGCAATTGGGGACAATAATTCCTTTCTCCTCTGACCCTGAACTTTTTAATTGCAGAATGATGCGCCCATGAAAGGCTGCAGTGTTTGATACCGAGATTGGAGGAGTTCGTGAGCTCTGCCTCACCTTTACCGTGCACATCCCTGGGTTTGATCACAGAGCAGCTCCCGGGGGTTTAATTATTTAATTATTTAACTATTTAATTATTTAATTATTCTGTCCCTGGGTTGGATCGTGGTTCTCAGCAAAGAACTGGGGGCTCTGGAACCTGAGCCAGTGAGGTTTCCTGACAGATTCTACTGAGTTGTGGATTAAAATAGATCTATATTTATGGATTTATAGAATAGATATAAAATTATATATTATATATATTTTTATAATAAATATAATAAATATAATTAATCTTTTCTCCCTTTCCAGTACCTTGTGGCCGCTGTGGAGGAAACCCAAGCAAATGAGGTTTCCTGACAGATTCTACTGAGTTGTAGATTAAAATATAATATAGCTATATTCTATATATTTATCTATTTATATAATAGATACAAAATTATATATTATATATTTATCTAATAAATATTTTAAAATATAATTAATCTTTCCTCCCTTTCCGGTACCTTGTGGCCGGTGTGGTCTACTGAGTTGTAGATTAAAATATAATTTATCTGTGTTATATATATCTATTTATATAATAGATATCAAATTATATATTATATGTATCTAATAAATATTAAAATATATAATTAATATTTTCTCCCTTTCCAGTACCTTGTGGAGTGTGTAAATCCCACAGAATTCCCCAGGCACTGCTGACCTTTCCCACTGTTCTCTCTATAAATTGGGACCCTGTGGCTGATGGCATTCCTGGAGGAGCTCCAGAGCTTGGAATTATTTCATTTTGCAATATTTTCATTACTTCTTTTGCAGGGAAACGCTTCAGGCCACCTGGAAATTGCACCAATTAAAAGACATTTATATCTCTCAAAACATGGAAAATCTGTGAAGTCAATTCAGCAATAACCTCCCGGGGAATTTCCAGATTTGAGAGCCCAAATACTTTATTCACACTATTGGGGTTATTTCTTTTACATGTGCCACACTTTTGACTCTTTGAAGGTACAATTTCGATAATTTTAGAGCTAATTCCTCTCTTTCTGAAATGTTTTAACAGTTTCTCTTCTCTCCAGTGAGGAGATTGGTGCTCTCTGTTCTCTCTTTCTCTCATAGTCACCTCGGGAAGTGTCACCTGTCCAGTGGGGGTGGCTGGGGTGAGATCTAGAATTTTCCACTTCAATTCTCTGCCAGTGTCTTGCACCACGTTCAGGTTGAATATCTGGCAGAGAGATGTCTCATTGTGAAACCAAATGTTGGCTCCTTTTTCTGCCACTTTTTTTGGCCCTGTCAGCCAAGTCAACTTCTGATTTTGGCGTTTTGCATTTATCTGCTGTGCTCTGCAGTGCAGAATTGAATCATCGTAAGGTTTGTGGTTCTTCTTGTAAGAGTTTGTGTCCCGTGGTTGATCAGTGTCCTGTAAGAGTTTGTGTCCCGTGGTTGATCAGTGTCCTTTGTTTGTGTCCCTAGGTTGATCAGCGAGCCTGTGCTGATGGCAAACCTCTGTATCTGCTGATGGCACTAAGGCAAAACCAAGCCTGAAATCCATCGAAATCTTTGTTTCGCTTTCCTTAAGTTCCGTTAGACCAACAAGTTCAGCCTTGTCTGCTGGAACAACTCACGGCAGAGCCTTAGATTAAATGACTTTATTCAGGCTGCCGAAGGCGCACCCTGAAATGCATTTCCTGTAGCAAAGTTATTTCCTTTTTACCATTCCTAATCTGGGTCCCATATCAGGCGCGGGCTGCAATGAACTTCTTCAATTCTGTGTAGTCACTCATGCCCTGGAGTGGTTTTGATTTTGGAGTGCAACAGAAGCACAGCAGGAGGAATGTTTTAATGCTAAATAGGTTAATAATTTAAGATTTGGGTGTCAGCCATGCTCTTTACTGTGACCATTTAATATTAATGGTTTAATAATTCAAGATTTGGGTCTCAGCCCTGCTCTTTACTGTCAGATCCTCTCAGGACATCCTCAGAGCCCTCAGGGATTAAAGCTCTTCCATTCCTTTCCCAGGGCATTCCCAAAACTTGTGGGGCTGATTCTCAATCCTCCACAGCAGGCCTGGCTCTGGATTTCCCACTCCAATGGGAAGAGTTCCAGGCTGGAACGGCCCAGAGATGTGCAGGAAATGTTTTAATATTTAAAGTGTTTGAATATTTCAAATGAACCTTCCCAAATTCTCTCTCAGTGCAGTTCGGAGTGTGGATGGATTAGCTCCCATTCTTTATTAATTGCTATTAACTCTGGTGCTAATCGATCACCTTTGCCATTAGCCTTTGGGGCTGGCGAAATTGGGGCGTTTTATCCAAAATTCACATTCCCCACCCTAAGGAACCCACACCCTAAAAGACTGTTAGTCACAGATAAACCTTTTCAGCTTTCAGGGGTGGTTTTTTTTAACTTGGCCTGTGCGGTTGGTTTTAGTTTAATTTTAACAGGCTCTGCTCTTTGTGGTTTTCCAGAAAGCTCTCTGCCCCCACAATGAGTGTTACTCAACCCTCAGTTTGCTTTGGGACAGGATCAGAACAGAAGTCCCTTCCTGTCCCATGAACAGTAATGTGACACACATTTCAACTCAGCCATTGACTCATGGTTTTCATCTGAATTTCCCCTTTGAGAGACTTGATCTCTGCATTCAATTTTTCCAGCAAATTTTCCCCTGCTGATGGCTCTGCAGAGCAATGCAGGTACAACAATCCGTGGGCTGTGAATCATTTCCCCAATTTGAATTTAATCAGATGGCAAAGGCACACATTCCACTGACAGCTGTGACAAAATCAACACTTAATTTCCCTTGCAGAGTGGTTCATGTTGAACAAGCAGCTCCTGTGCTTCCCAAAAATCCCAATTTTTCGTTTCTCAGAGGCAGAAACTTCTGCTTCCCTTCACAATTTCTCTGCTGTTGTGGGGAAAAGGTTCAGAGGAGTTTTGCCTGAGGATGCTCCCACTCCCCATGTCTCTCCTTTTCCAAAATGCACACGGATTTGTTCCCAATCTTTCAGTGAAGGCTGAGGAACTGAACCCCCTCTGTGGTAGCTGAGTTCATCTCTGATTATATTGCTTTCAGTTTTGTCATTTCTTGATGATCTGGGTTTTTTGGGGGGGCTTCTATTTAACTCTCATGAAATGTCCAGGGGTTTGCCACTATCAAAAGCAGCTTTTGGATTTTCTGTAGTTTTATTCTAACACCATCACAGGATTCTCCTGTGCAACAGGAACGAAGTGGTTTTTACTGCCTTGTGAGCTTTTTTATCTTTTATTGCTCTCTTATCCATGCCCATACGTGGCCTGTTTATCCCTCTCTGTTGTGGCATTTACACCTTTGCACCTTTACTCTTTGTCCTGACAATCTCAGTACTTAGAGCAGCCTTGTCCTATGCTACAGATGGAACAACAGTGAAATTAATTGAATTTATTATCAAACAGATCAGAGCAGGAGAACGAAAAGTGGAACAACTCCTAAATGAAACAACTTCCCCATAGCTCTGCCTCCTTCCCCATTCCCTCCTCCCCACCCAGGGACACAGGATGGGGTCACAGCTCATGGCACTGTGTCCCCCAAGGGACAGGAATCCTTGTCCTGCGCTCCTGCTGGGGCTGCAGAGAGCTCCGTGCTCCATCCTGAGCTCAGCCCCAGCTCACCCCGAGAGCAGAACCAGGAGAGTTCCTGGCTCGGAGAGGCTCTGCTCGGAGCGAGGAGCTGCTCCAGGAGAGCTCCGAGGAGCTCATTTTGGATCGCTGTTTGCAGGGCCTGAGAGATTGGCTTTAGTCACAGCAATGTTTCAGCCTGACTCAGTTCACAAATTGCTTTAAAGTATGGTAACAGACGTGTTGTGCCATGCAGGAGGGGAAAGAAAGCGGCGGGGCGGTTTGCAGGAAAGAGGAGGTGGTTGGACCCATACCTGGGAGGAGGTGGCTGTGTTTGTGACCCTTTTCCGTAGAGCTCAACCCACGGTGTGTCTGTAAAGGAATTTATTAGTTATCAACGCCAATTATTAAAATAGCACCATAAGATAGGAAAGTCCCGAGAGGCACAAGGAACCGCCTCGGGCGCGGGTCTAGGACAATTGCCTCGCTCCTATTGGCTGATCCCCTCGCCACGCCTCCTCGCGCATTGACTGGGCAGAGCGAGTCCAAATCCTCTTGGCGGGCACTCTAGTGAACAGCATTTGGCAGCGCCGGGCCGTGGAGCGTGTCTGGGGCCGGACCGGACCGGACCGAACCGGACCGGACCGGACCGGAGCGTGTCTGGGACCGAACCGGAGCGGACCGGACCGGACCGGAGCGTGTCTGGGACCGAACCGGACCGGAGCGGACCGGACCGGAGCGTGTCTGGGACCGAACCGGACCGGACCGGACCGGAGCGTGTCTGGGGCGGCGCCGCCCCCTCGCACCGCACCGGACCGGAGCGTGTCTAGGACCGAACCGGACCGGACCGGACCGGAGCGTGTCTGGGACCGAACCGGACCGGACCGGACCGGACCGGAGCGTGTCTGGGGCCGAACCGGACCGGACCGGACCGGAGCGTGTCTGGGACCGAACCGGACCGGACCGGACCGGACCGGAGCGTGTCTGGGACCGGAGCGGACCGGAGCGTGTCTGGGGCCGCGCCGCCCCCTCGCACCGCACCGGACCGGAGCGTGTCTGGGACCGAAGCGCCTCCTCGCACAGGAGCCCGGAGCGGCGGCAGTGATCGCACCAGAGCCCGGAGCTTCTCTGGGACCGGACCGTACCGCGGAGTGTCTATGGGACCGGACCGCAGCCCGGAGCGGCGGCGGAGCTCGGAGCGGCCCCAGGGCAGGTGGGAGCCGCGCTCGGTTGTGCCGCGGCTCGGGGCTCGCTGCGGGCGGAGGGGGCACTCTGGTGGGTTCGTTCTCCCGTGTCCCCCCGGTATCCCACCTGTGTTCCCCTGGCTTCAGACCGCTGCGGGAGCGGCTGCCCGCCGTGCCGTTCCCGTTGATCCTCGGCAGGAGCAGCGCGGGCTCGTCGCGGTTGCTGTCGCTAGGACAGAGGTGACTGTCCTGTCCCCGGGACTGCTCCCGGCCATGCGGGACCGGGCTGGGAGCCCCTGGGGCAGCGGGAGATGTCCCTGCCCGAGCTGGGATGGGCTAAATTTGAATGTCTTTTACACCACGTGTGAGACAGCCACGCCAGGGCAGGCGGAGCCTCGTCCCGCCCGCTTTTCACGGGGAGTGGAAACACCAAATTCCGCTTTCCCTGCCAATAGCCGCCTCCGGTTCCAGACAGGGACCCACAGGGCGCTGCCAGCGCTCGCTGTCCCCGGGCTGCAGCCCACCAGGGCAGGGCATGCAGGGGACAATCCTGAGCCACCTCAGGGCTGATAATGTCACCTCAGTGCCTGACCTCATGAACACCTCAGTGCCTGTTCTGCAGGAGATGAAGCTGCAGGAGGAGGAGATGATGTGGATGCTGATGTGTGGCTGCCTGGGCTGGGGCTGGGGGTTCCTTTCTCCTTCTGGAACCATCCCAGAACTCATCCTGTGTCTCCAGCACTGTGTGTTTATATCCTAACCCTGGATTTATATATTGATTTAACCATTTCTCTATTGCCTTGACATGTGTGCTGCCATAGGAAAGGGACATTGGGTAGAGCTCAGTGCCAATAATGCCAAGGCTGGGGTTTGACCCCACAGGGGCCATTCCCTGAGAGTTGGACTCCATGACCCTTGTGGGTCCTGTCCAGCTCAGAGGATTCTGTGATGCTGTGGAATGGCCTTGTGTGACCCCAGCAGCGTTCCAGTGTCAGTGCTGCTGTTGTTGTTCCTTATTTCATTACTTTTTGTCGTGGCTAATCCAAGACATCAATACATTCCATCTCTACCTGTGCCCAAAAATCATTGCCAGCTCTTCTCCAGCTGCTGCCAGAACGGCAATTTGGAACAGGCGTGGGTGGAGCTGCTCCCTTTTGAATCAGAGCCCCAAGGCTGAGAGCTTTCTCTGTTTCCTGGCAGGGTTTGCTGAGCGTGGAGGCTCTGCCTTGGAGAGGATTCCTTTGGGCTCAGTGCCAGCCCCAGGAGCAGCGGTGACAGTGCCAGGCCCAGGAGCATCTCTTCTCTGTCCCGGTGATCTGCAGGGACAGGGCAGGACTGAGCCGGCAGTGCCCCCCTGAGCCTGGGAGAAGCACAGGGCTGGGACCAGCCTGGATCTCTCATCATCGTCCATTTGACCTGCGATTGTGCTTGTCAAACTGGTCCCTGGGCTGGACTCCAACAGTCTTCTTCAGCACCACCGATGTCTTTGGAGCCAGGTGCGCTTTGTTCCAAGCAGAGAGATCGCAGCTGTGAGCTGGAGGAGAGGGAATTCTGCTCCACTCATGGGGTTGTGAAGGAGTTCCTGAGTCCCCAGAATGGATCAGCAGTCGAGGTTACACACCTGCCTCAGGCACGAAAAGCCACTTGTCCTAAGCACAAAGGTGTCCCTTGTGAGTGTGCAGTGAATGAAAATCTGGAGAATGGATACTGCCACAGTGATGGGAGTGTGATTGAGCCCCTGGAACCTGGGGACACATCAGCAAGCAGGAATAAACAGAAAAGAACCCTCCAAGGATTTCTGGGTGAGTGCAGGGCCAGCACTGTGGGCTGTGGAGAGGGGACAGTGTCACCCCAGGAGCACAGGGGTGGCATGGTGTGGCTGTGTCCAGGGCCCTGGAAGAGACCTCGGGCTCTGCTGGGCCCCAGCAGTGGCCAGGACTGACACCTCTGGCTCTGGGCAGTTCTGCTGCCCTGGCTGTCCCCACACCTGTGTCCTTCTCTGTGTCCGTGTCCCTGTCTGTGTCCCTGTCCCTGGTCTCTCGTGCTGCCAGCTCAGTGAGGGCACACAGCCTGGTGGTCCCTGCTGTGCTCCCTGGGCATTGGGTGGGGGATGTGAGGGCTGGGCCTGCTCAGGACAGCTCCATCCTCACAGCCAGTGGCTCTTTCCAGCTCCGCAGGAGCAGATCAGATCCCATCCCGTGCTCACCGTGGCTGCGCTGATTCCTCTCCTGCTCCTGGTCCTGGCTTTGGTGTCGGCCTTGGCTGTTGTTCTGTCAGGTAATGGCGCTGCGGTGCCTCAGCCCAGCCCCTCAGGGCACAGCGCGGTCCCTGCTCCCTCATGGACGGGACCGCCCCTCGGCGCCGCTCTGCCCAATCAGCGCGCGAGAACGAGGAGTGACGGCTGAATCAGCCAATGGTGGCGAGCGATGGGTTTGAGCGGGAAAAATCAGCCAATGGGAGCTCGGGCTGCTCTGTGAGGGGAATCCTCAGACCTTCTGTTCACTCTGCAGGGAGAACAAAAACAGAAATTCCAGTGCTGCTGGCCTGCCCTGATGGCTGGGTCGGGTACCGCGGGGTCTGCTACTTCCTCTCGAAGGATCACCGCTCCTGGGACCAGGCTCAGGCTCGGTGCTCTGAGCTCGGTGCCTCCCTGGCTGTGCTCAAGGACATGGACATGGTGAGTGAGGGGTTTGGGGGACAGTGGGGTGGCTGAGGGGAGCCCGGGGGGCTCCTGGGCCGGGGGTGCAGCTCCCAGTGCTGACTCCTCTCTCCTTGCCAGAGGTTCTTCTCCTGCCTCAGTGGGAACATCGATCACTGGCTCGGGCTGCGCAGACAGGACCAGGGCCTGCAGTGGTTGGACGGCAGCAGCTTCAACTCCTCGTGAGTCCTGGGGGCACAGGCAGGGCCTGGGGGGCACAGGGGCACAAGGTGTTCCCCCGTGGTGCCAGCTCTGTCTCTGCTCCTCCCTGCAGGGTTCCTGTCCTGGGCAATGCAGAGTGTGTGTTCCTGGCTGACGATGGGCTCAGGAGTGGGAGGTGCTCAAATGAGATTCCATATGTGTGCAGCAGACCCCAAACTCACCTGTGACAGAGGATGGAGGAAGGAGCTTCTCCATGATGGACAGTCAGAGCTTCATTTCTTCCCCCCCAGCACAGGGATGTCCTTCCTCAGCTGCAGCATCTGCCTTGTGTTGATCCTCAGGGTCACCTCAGTGCCTCATCACCTGAACACCTGTCTCGGGTTAGAGACAATTTTCCTGGATGGGAAATGCTCTGAACAGAACACCTCCCCCCACAGCAAAGGCCTCTGGCACCCCCTCCCCCACAGACAGCAAAAAACTCAGGGAAAGTGGAAAGAACTGTTTATTCTGCCCCCCCCCCCACACAGACACAGGGGAAAGGGAAAGGGGAAAAGGAATCACCAAACCTGAATGAATAGCTGATGGAACTTTAGAGTCCTCCTCAGGTGTAGTGAACCCCTTTCCGGGGGTTTCCCCCCCAGGGATTTCCTGTCCACCGTCCTCCGGGGCTCCCAGGGTTCTTCGACGAAAAAGTCGAGGAAAAAGGGTCCAAAAAAAGACGATGAAGAAGCAATCCCAGGGGAGGAGGGAAGAAAAGCAGCAGTCACAGCAGCAGCAGCAGCCCGACTAAACAACGTCCCTTCCTCCCGGAACAGCGAGCGGGGGAGCGTTTCAAAACATCCCGCGCAGGCCGAGCTTCTCCTGGCTGCTGAGCACAGTTAAAGTGACAGGACATTTTAGGCAGGCATGCGAACGATATGGAATACAGGATTATCATTACATCACCCCAGGACAACACCTCAGTGTTTGCTCTCAGGGTCCCCTCAGTGCCTGTTCTGCAGGGGATGAAGCTGCAGGAGGAGTTGATGATGTGGACACTCATGTGTGGCTGCTTTGGATGGGCTGGGCGTTTTTTTCTCTTTCTAAGGCCATTCCAAGATTGATCCTCTTTCTGTTGTGCTATGGATTTTTTATATTATGGATTTTTATACTACTATTTTTATACTATTTTTATACTATATCCATATATTTTATGGATTCTGTTGTGCTAGGATTTTTATACGAAGTTGGTAGATAGATTGATTTATACCGATGTATAGAGATAAAATGGATATAGATGGAAAACATGGGTTTGCATAGGAATGTGACCTTGTTTGGGGTAAGGTGTCAAGAATGCCAAGGTTGTGATTTGACCCCACAGGGGTCATTCCTTTAAGTGTTGGACTCGATCCTTGTGGGTCCCTCCCAACTCAGAACATTCTGTGAGATGTCCTTGTGTGACCCTGTCAGTAGTTATGGTGACAAAGGTGCTGTTGTTCGTGTATGCTTTATTACAATTCTTTACAACAATAAAGTTTAATAATTTTTTAAAAATGTTTGTCAAGCCTTACCAATGTCCCTCGGGGCCAGCAGCCCCGTCCCATGCCCTGCTCCCCCTGCCCCGTTCCATGGCGGCTGGCGGAGCCTCGGAGCTGCCGTGGGGCTGCCCCGGGGGCTGCGGCCCGAGCCGGGGCCCCTTCCCAGTGCTCCCAGTGCTCCCAGTGTGCCCTGCAGCCTCGAGCAGCCAGCCAGGCCTTCAGCTGGGCCGGCAGAGAGGCGCTGCTGGGGGCTCCCACCTCGCTTCGCTTCCGTTTGTCCTTCCCAGGCTGGGGAACAACGAATTCTGGAGTTTTGTGCCTGAAATCTCTCCCCTCCTGCGCTCAGCCCGAGGGCTTTGGGGAGGTTTTGCCTTTTTGGGGGAAATGGAAGCGATGTGGGGCTGAGGGAGATCGTCCCTCAGAGCCGCTCTGGCCAATCAGCGCGCGAGAATGACGAGTGGCGGGAGAATCATCCAATCGCGGTGAGCGGTGGGTTTGAGCGGGAAAATCAGCCAATGGGAGCGAGGGGCGGGCTTTGAGCGGGGTATAAAAGGGTCCCTGAGGGGCGTGAGGGGCACCCCTGACCTGCCCAAAATGTCGGGAGAGGAACGGCCCCGGAATGTCCCGGGCCGGGCAGGAGGCCGAGGAACCGCTGTGGGTGAGTCCGGGATGGAGCAGGGACTGCCCTGCAGCCCCGGCGGGACCCCAGGCCGGAGCAGGGGATGCCTGAGAGAGGCCCCGAGCCCGTGGGACGCCCCTGCAGAGCCATGGAGCCATGGAAGGCTCCTGGCAGGACTCCCTGCCTGTTCCTGAGGGACTCTGTCCGGTGCCTCACAGGATTCCGCCATTCCACTGTGACATTGCTCCCTCTGGCGGTGGCCCTGGGCATTCCCACTGAGTGTGAGCCAATGTCATCAGGTTTGGGCACTTGGGGACATCGCTAGCACCGCATGGAGCTGCGGTGTCCGATCCCCGGGAGCGGCGGGGAGGCCTCGGGGAGCGGCGGCGGGCGCGGCCCTTCGGAGCCGCCCCGAGGGCTTTGTGCCGCGCCGGGTCCCTGAGGGAGCCGCAGAACCCGCGGAGCCCGGAAAATCGCTCCCGGCACTAAAAAGCCTTTCCGGAAAGGTTTCATGCCGTGCGAGCAGCGGCATCTGAGCGCCGCCGGGCGGGGATCGCAGCAGCGGGGGAAGCGCTGGAGGGAATTGGGGCAGAGCAGAGGGGCTGGGGTCTCTCGGAGCGGATCGGAGCGGGCAGGGAAGCGCCATCAGAGATCGCCATCCTGCGGCTCCTGTCGCTTGTTAGGGCAGGTCCCGAGGGAGGAGGATCAGAGCATTTAGAGCTCTGAACTGCAGGCGGGGACAGTCCCCGTGGGACTCGCCCGGGGCACTCAGACCTTTCGAAGCCATCACGGACCCCATGAGGGTCAATGTCCTCCCATTGCCCTCCGAGGGTCGCTCGGACTTTTTCTCTGGAGAAAAACCTCCCAGCAGGTGTGGGTCACAGCAGAAAACCCCACAATGGACCACAGTGGTCCTGACAGCCAAGGAATCCTGAATGTGATGGCAATTTACTGTTGGACTAAATGTGGTACTTTCACCCCAGTTAAAAAAGCAACAGTGAATTTACTGTTCCAGCCCAACTTTGAGGTGGTGACCGAGGGTTTTGCGATTGATGCTTTGGGGTGGATCGAAGTGAAAGGACTCAGAAGGATGGGTTTATATAAGAATACAAGAAATTGTCATATAAGGCACGAGCCTCACCGAGCTTTGCTGCCAGGAAAAGACAATTTTTGTGGTTTTGCTCTCTGTTCGTGGTGTGGTTTGTACACAGCAGAGAGCAGAGCCAGGAAATGTCACCGTCCCTTTGTGCAGGTGGCTGTTGTGCAGTGACAGCAGCGCTGGCTCCACATCCACCCCCACAGTTTCCCACATCGCCCCTGAGTGTCTCTGGGCCCCAGCTCAGAGTTTGGTGGCTTCTCTCTGGCAGATCCACTGCCATTCCAAGCCGCAGTGCTCAGCAATGATTCTGCTGCCCCTGACCATCCCACATTGTCCAGGTCGCTCCTTGAGGTCCAGCTGGAACCTGTGGGTGCAGGAGGGAGCCTGGGTCACCCCAGGGTCCCTCAGGGGACAGTGGGGGGTGTGTGTGTGTCCCCTGGCCCCTGGCACTCACCGGTCCTGGTCCAGGTGGGAGCCGTTCAGCCACGTCCAGCCCGTCCCGGCCTCGGGCACCCAGAGCCCAATCCAGAAGTCGCGTGAGGATTTCTGCAGAATTTTATTGAGGAATTCCTGAGGGAAGGACAGACGGTGACCCTTAGGGGCCATTGAGGTCACCCCAAAATGGGCTCTGTCCTCATCCCAGGGCTGAGCCCCTCCTGTGTCCCTCAGAGGCACCTGGGGGGGCTTGGACATGGGGAGGGAGGGGGCTGACCCCAAGATTTTGGGAACCCCCACACCCTTCTCAGGTGCCCCCACCCCCAGCCCCATGTCCATCCCACCTCCCCCTCCCCACCATCCCTCACCAGCTCATCCTGATCCTGCAGCAGCAGCAGCGTCGCTCCCCAACCCGTGCAGTTCTCCAAGCTCTTGCTCCAATTCTTCTGCCCAGTGGAGATCCAGTAGCACTTGGTCCTGCCCAGTGTCCAGCCCTGGGGGCAGATCCTGCACCCCTCAGCCCCTGGAGAACGCGATCAGAGCAGGGTCAGGTCACGGAAAAATCACCAAATCCTCAGGGACACCCTGAGCTACCTTAGGGCTCTGATCTGGGCGTGCCACAAGATTTTGGGAAAGGTTTTGGAGCTCAGACACCTCGGGGCTGTTACCTGGTGGCTGTGACAGGCAGAGAATTTCTCTGAGCTCCTGGAGAACTTTACTGAGCTCCAAAAGCTCATGCTCCAGGGTTTTGTTGATGTCCCCAACATTCCCATTCCTGATCCTGCAGCTTCCTGAGCTCTGTGGCTGCCGCTGCAGAACTGCCGGGGAAGGAAGGAAGGAAGGAAGGCAAGGCTGAGCAGGGCCAGGAGCTCGCCCAGCCCCGGAGGAAAGGCAAGGCTGAGCAGGGCCAGGAGCTCGCCCAGCCCCGGAGGAAAGGCAAGGCTGAGCAGGGCCAGGAGCTCGCCCAGCCCCGGCTCCTCCTGGGGCTCTGCAGCCCTGAGCTCCCCCCCTGCTCAGAGCTGTCCCCCCCGCGGTGGCTTTGTGCCGCTGACAGCATGTGGCCCCTCCGAGGTGTCCCCGTGCTCGGCTGCCATGGCAGAGAGCCCCGAGCCTGTGCCCCCCGTGCAGCCCCGAGGGTGCCAGCCCAGGCTGAGGGGGCTCAGCACCCCCTGCCCACCGCGGGCAGCGCTCGCAGCCCTTGCTTTGGGGGCTTTCCCCAGCCCTGCCCCTCTGGGGGTCCCCCCGACATCCAGCGGCCATTGGGGTTCCTGTCCCGCCTGCCCGGGGGGCTTTGGGGGTGACAACAGCGACACTGCGCCGGGCACGGGGCTCGCTGAATGTGGCTCGGAGTGACCCCGAGCTCGGCCCGGGGCTGTGCCACCCTGCCCGTGCCCAGCGCGGAGATTTCCCCACACAGCCCCCCGGGCCCCTCCCCACTGTCTCCGTGTCCCCACACAGACCCCCGGGGCCCTCCCCATGTCCCCACACAGACCCCCGGGGCCCTCCCCGCTGTCCCCGTGTCCCCACACAGACCCCCGGGGCCCTCCCCCCTGTCCCCCTGTCCCCACACAGCCCCCCGGGCCCCTCCCCGCTGTCCCCGTGTCCCCACACAGACCCCCGATCCTGTCCCCGTGTCCCCACACAGACCCCCGGGCCCCTCCCCATGTCCCCACACAGACCCCCAGTCCCCTCCCCGCTGTCCCCATGTCCCCACACAGATCCCCGGGCCCCTCCCCATGTCCCCACACAGACCCCCGGTCCTGTCCCCGTGTCCCCACACAGCCCCCCGGGCCCCTCCCCGCTGTCCCCTGTCCCCGTGTCCCCAGGGCCGCACTCACACGAGCAGCCCAGCGCCACCACGGCCACTCCGAGCAGGAGGTTTCCGCTCCAGCCAGCCCCGAGCGCCACGCGGTGCCACCGAGGACAGCCCGGAGCTGCTGCGGGGACAGAGGGGACAGGAGATGGCGCGGCCACACCCCACAGGTTTGGGCTGCTTTGGCCCCAGAAACAGCTCAGAGCCCATAGGTTCAAACCTCGATGAGTTTTCCCAGCGGAATTATTCCGCAGCAGGAATTAAATCTTTGAATTAAAGGTTGGATTTTGTGATCCTCGAGCTCTTTTCCAACTGGGGACAGAGGGGACAGGAGATCGCTCGGCCCCGCTCCTGGAATTTCTGGAATTCCTGGGGCACCGGAGGAGGAATCTTGGGGGAGAAATCCTGGAGGAATCCCCGGGAGAGGAATCCTGGAGATTCTCGGGGGAGAAATCACAGGGAAAAATGCTCGGGGAGGAATCCCAGGGGAGGATTCCTGGAGAAGGATTTCGGGGGGAGAAATCCTGGAGGAATCCCCGGGAATGATCCCCGGAGGTGGAATTCGGGGGAGAGGAAACTCGGAGATTCTCGGAGGAGGAATTCCCGGAAAAAGATGCTCCGGGAGAAATCCCAAGGGAGGATTCCCGGGGAAGGATTTCGGGGGGAGAAATCCCTGGGAGGATCCCGGAGGAGGAATCCCCAGGGAGGGAATCCCGAGGAGGAATCCCCGGGAAGGAAACCCGGGGGAGGGAATTCCCGGGGAGGAATTAATTAAGGAATTAACGCCGTTTAATTGCACCGCGGAGGGAAACAGTGAGAAGAAATTAAAACCCCAAACCTCACCGGGATCGGATCCCAAAATGCTCCAGGATCTGATCCCAAACCCCAATGGGATCTGATCCCAAACCTCACTGGGATCTGATCCCAAACCACACTGGGATCTGATCCCAAACCCCAATGGGATCTGATCCCAAACCTCACTGGGATCTGATCCCAAACCTCACTGGGATCTGATCCCAAACCTCACTGGGATCTGATCCCACCCCAGCCACTTCCCCTCCATCCCCACCCGCATTTTCCCACAACCCCAGCCCCCCAAGCCCCCCCCAAACCCCCCCAAATCCCCCAAAAATCCCCCACACTCACCTCCCCTCCCGGGGGGCGACAGCCTCTTCCCTCCGCGGCTCGCGGCGCCGAGCTCCAGGTCAGCATAGACGATCTCGGTGGTCATTCTGCGATTCTCCAGAGCCTCGGGGGTCTCTGGGCCAGCCCGGGGGTCTCTGGCCAGCCCAGCCCAGCCCTGGGCGGGGGGAGCTGTGCGGAGTCGCCCCCGGCGGGGCCGGACGGGGCAAAAACGAAACCTTGCAGCCGCGGTTTTCCCGAGAATCAAAAAAATCTCCCGAAGAAAATAACAAAAAAAGCACCAAAATTGGCGTTGAGTGAAGAGGCAGCTCCAGGTTTGCCCCCTCTGTCCAATGTGCTGATTTGGGATGGGAAAAATTGGTGGAATTGGTGAGGATGGAAAATATCTCTAAAATTCGTGGGGTCCGACGGTGCCAAAGCCACCCCTGAGTGTCCCTAAGTGTCACATCCTCAGATCTGTTAAATCCCCCCCGGGGATGGGGAATGTCCACCCTGGAAAACCATTTCCATGAAGGAATTCTCCCAATTTTATCCCATCTTTTAGGAGAAAAAGCCCAACTCCACCTGGTCCAAGCCCTTTTCAGGAAATTTGAGTGAGAAATCAAAATTTCCTGAGGCTCCTGAGCCTCCTTCTCTCCAGGCTGAGCCCCTGAGCTTCTCCTCAGGAGTTTCCCAAATCCATTCCCATCTCTGGACACACTCCAGACCCTCAAGGACTTACCTGGAGTTTGAATCCCACCAGCTCAGCCCAAAAATCCAGGGAGACTTTGAAAATGAGGTTCCCCTTCGAGGGGAAAGGATGGAAAATGCTCCCAAGAGCTCAAAAAAATCAGTTTTTCACCAATTTCTCGTTTTCAGGTTGTTTCCGTGAGACAGTTGGCTGCTCCCTTTGGAAACCGAGACAGGACTGGATTTGACGGGGAAAGGTAGAAAAAAACCCAAAATTACATGAATTAAAGGTATAAAGGTGTGAGGCACCATTGCTGATGGCACATTTGGGAGATTTGCTCCTCTCGGGGCTGTGAACCCCACCAAGGACCTACAAAAACATCCAACAATCAATAATTTATCCCCATTTAGGAAACAGTGGCCTGGCTAAGGTGATTTTTAAATTCTGCAGTGACTGCCAGCCAAGCCAGGGCCTCATTTCCGCAGCTCCTCCGCCCTGACCCCCCCATTTCCGTCCCTCCTGCGACAAATATCACCCAAAGCTCTTTTTCCATCCCATAAATGGCCTTGAGGCCCCGGTGGTCGCTGTCCCCCCTCAGAGCGGGGGCGGCTGTTGTGGTCAGCAGTGTGAAAAAACACCCAGAGGGTGGCACAAGGTAACTCTCTCAGGTGGCCCCGAAGCGATGCTGATTCTGTAAAAAAAAGAGCTCCTAAAAGTGGAAATGTTGTCCTTTGTGGCCAATTTCTCCCTCCACGAAGTCCGAGCCCACCCGAGCAGGGGCACAGGAATTTTCCAGCATTTTCTACCTTCTTCTCCTCCTTCAGGGAGCCCAGGAGCGCCAAGTGGAATTGGGAAAAATTGGAAGAGGGAGGGAGAGAGAGGAGGGCTCTTCCAAAGCGCAGGAACCTCAAAAATTATTTTCCTCAGGCTGGGAAGGGCAAACTGAACCGAACTGAGGTGCTGAAGGCCTCGCTGGCTGCTCGAGGCTGCAGGGGCACACTGGGAGCACTGGGGAGGGCCGAGGGGACACGAGGGACAGCGCGGGGGGGATGGAGAAACATTTAATGCAAAAGAAATAAAATAATGAGGGAGGGAAAAGCTGCAAAATCCGCACCGAAACTGAGGTCACCTCGGGATCGGAGACATCGAAGCTCTGAGGGGAAGAGGCGGGAAACGTCCCTCAGAGCTCCACCGACCAATCAGAGCACGAGAACGAGGAGTGGCGGGAGAATCAGCCAATCAGAAGGAGCGATGGGCTTCGGGCGGGAGAGTCAGCCAATCGGGGCGAGGCGCGGGCTCTGCACACGGCACAGCCTCGGCCCGCGGCCTCAGTGCCCCCCGGGCTGTGTGAGGGGAAGGTCGCAGAGGAGGAAGGGACCTTAAACGGGGCGGACCCAGAGAGGGATTTCTCTGCAAATACCAACAAATTTCTCCGCACCTCCCGGCCCCGCCTCGGCCCTCAGCCCCCGGGGCAGCCCCACGGCCCCCGCGGCAGCTCCAAGGCTCCACCAGCCGCGATGGAATGGGGCAGGGGGAGCAGGGCAAGGGACAGGGCTGCTGGCACCATGAGGCACAACAGGGGGGTTGAGAAACATTTATTACAAAAGTAACAAAATAATGCAGTAAATAACAACAACAGCAGCACTGGCACCGTAAATCCTGATGGGCGTCACTCACCCAGGCAATTTTAAATTATTCTCTGGGTTGGAAGGGATCCACAAACATCAAGTTCAACCTTTAAGGGAATGGCTTCTGTGGGGTCAAATCCCAACCTTGGCATTATTGCCACCTTATGCCAAGGAAGGTAACATTCATATGGAAGCACCTTCAGTTAGTAGTCTCTATCTACAGTGTTATACCTATATATAAATAAAAAAGGTCATATATAAAAGTTCAGAGCAGGAGAAACAGCATGGATTCTGGAATGAATGAGAAACAGCAAGAAACCCCCAGCCCAGGCAGCCATGCACCAACTTTAACATCATCAACTCTTCCTGCAGGTTCAACTCCTGCAGAACAGACATTGAGGAGACAGAAAAGGCACTGAGGTGACCCTGAGGATCAGTGCCAGGCAGACACTGCAGCTGAGGAAGGACATTCCCATGCTGGGGTAGGAGGCAAGGCTGAGACTGCCCAGCACAGAGAAGATCCTTCCTCCATTCCCCATCAGTGGTGAGTTTGGGGTCTGCTGCAGATGTATTGCATTGAATTTGAGCAGATCGCACAGGCGAGTTTGTTCTCAGCCAGGTGCACACACTCTGCATTGCCCTGGAGAGGAACCCTGCAAGGAGGAGCAGAGAGAGCAATGGAACCATAGGGGGACACATTGTGCCCTTGTGCCCCCCAGGGCCTGCCCGTGCCCCCCAGGCCCTGACCATGCCCCCCAGCCCCTGCCCATGCCCCCAGCACTCACGAGGAGTTGAAGCTGCTGCCGTCCACCCACTGCAGGCCCTGGTCCTGTCTGCGCAGCCCGAGCCAGTGATCGATGTTCCCACTGAGGCGGAAGACAAACTCCTGGCAAGGAGAGAGGAGCCGGCACTGGGAGCTGCCCCTCAGGCTCCCCTCAGCCACCCCACTGCCCCCCAAAACCCCTCACTCACCATTTCCTCATCCTTGAGCACAGCCAGGGAGGCCCCGAGCTCAGAGCACCGAGCCTGAGCCTGGTCCCAGGAGCGGTGATCCCTCGAGAGGAAGTAGCAGAGCCCGCGGTACCCGACCCAGCCCTTGGGACAGGCCAGAAGCTGAGGAGTGTCATGGATAACTGAAATTTCTGTTTGTCTTCTCCCTGCAGAGTGAACAGGAGAAGGTCTGAGGATTCCCCGCACGGAGCAGCCCGAGCTCCCATTGGCTGATTTTTCCCGCTCAAACATGCCACCCACCACCATTGGCTGATTCAGCCGTCACTCCTCGTTCTCGCGCGCTGATTGGGCAGAGTGGCGCCGAGGGGCGGTCCCGTCCGTGAGGGAGCAGGGCCCGCGCTGTGCCCCGCGGGGCTGGGCCGAGGCACCGCAGCGCCATTACCTGAGACAGCAGCCAAGGACACCCCAAAAACCACGGCCAGGAGCAGGAGCAGAGCCAGCAGAGCCAGGGTGAGCATGGGATGGGATCTGATCCAGTTCACTGCAGCAGGAAAGAACCATTGGCCGTGAGGACAGAACTGTCCTGAGCAGGCCCAGCCCTCACATCCCCCACCCAACACCCAGGAGGGACCACCAGGCCATGTGCCCTCACTGAGCTGACAGCAAGACAGACAAAGGACAGGGACACAGGGACAAGGGACAGCCATGGACATGGCCAGGGGACAGCCTGCAGCAGAAGAACTGCCCAGGGCTGAGGGCTGCTGTGGGTGTGACGCCCAGCAGAGCCTGAGGCCTCTTCCAGCGCCCTGGACATAGCCCTGTGCTCCTGGGTGACACTGTCCCCTCCCCACAGCCCACAGTGCTGGCCCTGCACTCACCCAGACATCCTCCGAGGGTTCTTTTCTGTTTATTCCCAGGTGCTGATCCATCCTGGGGATCCAGGGGCTCCATCACACTCTCATCACTGGTGCAGTATCCGTTCTCCACATTTTCACTCACTGCACACTCATGAGTGGCATCTTCCTGATTAGGGCAGGTGGCTTCTTGTGCCCGAGGGAAGTCTGTAATGCTGACTGGTGATCCATATGGGGGACTCAGGAGCTCCTTCACAACCCCATGAGTGGAGCAGAATTCACTCCTCTCCAGCTCACACCTGGGATCTCTTGGCTTGGCATAAAGAGCCCCTGGCTCCTGAGACTTCAGCAGTGCTGAGAAAGCCTTTTGGAGTTTAGCTTTCGACACAGTTTGACAACCACGGCGACGGGAGATTAAAGTGGCCATGATGAAAGACCTGGGCTGGTCGTCGTGCTGTGCTTCTCGCAGGCTCAGGAGGGCGATCGAGCTCAGTCCTGCCCTGTCCCTGCTTCCTGCAGATGGAGGGGACAGAGCAGTGATACTCCTGGGGCTGGCACTGTCACTGCTGCTCCTGGGGCTGGCACTGAGCCTGAAGAAATCCCCTTCGAGGCGAAGCCTCCACGCTCAGCAAACGCTGCCAGGAAACAGAAAAAACTCAACTTCAGGGATCTGATTCAAAAGGGAGCAGCTCCACCCCCACCTTCCCCTGGATTACCATTCTGGCATCAGCTGAGGAAGAGACAGCAACGATTTTTTGGGCACACGTAGAGATAGAATGTATTGATGTCGTGGGTTAGCCACGACAAAAAGGAATGAAATAATAAGGAGCAGCAACAGCAGCATTAGCACATTCACAATGCTGGGGTCACACAAGGCCATTCCACAGCATCACAGAATCCTCTGAGCTGGACAGGACCCACAAGGGTCATGGAGTCCAACTCTCAGGGAATGGCCCCTGTGGGGTCAAACCCCAACCTTGGCATTGTTGGCACCGAGCTCTACCCAATGTGCCTTTCCTATGGCAGCACATGTGTCAAGGCAATACAGAAATGGTTAAATCAATATATAAATCCAGGGTTAGGGTATAAACACACAGTGCGAGAGACACAGGATGAGCTCTGGGAGGAGACAGGAACCCCCAGCCCCAGCCCAGGCAGCCACACATCAGCGTCCACATCATCTCCTCCTCCTGCAGCTTCATCTCCTGCACAACAGGCACTGAGGTGTTCATGAGGTCAGGCACTGAGGTGACACTAAGCAGCCCTGAGGGGGCTCAGGATTGTCCCCTGCATGCCCTGCCCTGGTGGGCTGGAGCTCGGGGACACCGAGCGCTGGCAGCGCCCTCTGTGTCCCTGTTTGGAACAGGAGGAGGCACTCGGCACGGAAAGTGCAACTTGGAGGTTTCCACACCCGACACCACCCCGGAGTGAGGAGGCTCCGCCTGCCCTGGCGCGGCTATCTCACAGGAGATCTAAGAGATGTTAAACTTTAACCGACCCCAGCCCGGGCAGGGACCCCTCCCGCTGCCCCAGGGGCTCCCAGCCCGGTCCCGCATGGCCGGGAACAGCCCCGGGGACAGGACAGTCACCTCTGTCCTAGCGACAGCAACCGGGACGAGCCCGCGCTGCTGGGGGGGACACGGGGGAACGAACGTGCCACACCGCCACCCCTACCGCCCCCTCGGCCCGCAGCGAGCCCCGAGTCCCGCTACAACCGAGCGCGGCTCCCACCTGCGCTGGGGCCGCTCCGAGCTCCGCCGCCGCTCCGGGCTCCGGTCCGGTCACTGCCGTCGGTCCCGGGCTCCGGAGATGCTGCGGGACCTGCCGTGTGTGGCCAAGCCACAGATGGAGGAGTGGGGCGGGGCTGGACGGTCTTTGGGCCCCGCCTCAACCAATCAGCGCCGCGAGCACGAGGAGTGACGGGAGGATCAGCCAATGGGAGCGAGGGCGTTATAATTTCTGATCATCCTCCCTACCTCCCACGGGTCCAACGTGAGCTCCTTTTCTGCGCACAGACATCTCAACACACTTTTTTCCCCTCCTGCATGACGCAGAATCCACAATTCACAAGCAAGCTGCCAAGGCAAACTGTGGCCGGGATGAGACATTGCTTTGATTGATAGAGAAGTGGAAATGCCTTATGAGTGAAATGGAAATGAGTGTCGATTGCATCGAAGAGAGGCCAGAACAAGGCAGCTAAACAGGTTTGCCCCAACCTGATTTTCTGAGCCTTGTGGTAAAATGGCACGTTCAAGGGGGAGATATGTGGAAAGTTGTGCCTTTTTGGCACCTCAACCGATGGGGAAAGGAAGAGGACAATGTGCGGCAGGAGTTTGGGATCAAAGGGGGCTGCACCCCCGAAACCCCGAGAGAGAAAACCCCGCAGGGGTGTGCCCCAGTGGGCTCTATCCCTTTATCCCAATAAAGTCCCAGGACTCTGTCCTGGGGTGCCATAATGATATTTTGTATTCCCTATCGTTTGTATACTTGAGCAGAAATATGGTCCTGGAGCTTTAGCTGTGTCCCACAGCTGGGAGAAAGCTCTGCCAGCACGGAATGTTTTGAAACTTTTTCCCCAGACTGTTCTACGGGGGAGCGAGAAGGAGGAAGGGACACTGGTTTTACTTTTTTCTTTCCCTCAGTCAGTTGCTGCTGCTGGTTGCTGGTGCTACTGGTGTGGCTGCTGCTTGGGTTTTTCTTTTTGATTTTTTTTTTCCTTTTTTTCCCCCCTGGGATTGTTTTTTTCATCGTTTTTGGACCCTTTTCTTCGACTTGCTTTCTCATCTGAGAACCTGAGGAGCCCCGGAGGACAGCAGACGAGAATCGTCCAGGGAGCCACCGGAGGAACACCTAGCCCCTCCGGGGACCCCGGAAAGGGGAAGCTACACCTGAGGAAAAGGACACTGAAGTTCATCAATTTTGTTCAGGTTTAATGACCCCTTTTCCCCTTTCCCCTTCCCTTGTGTGGTCTGTTAATTAAACAGTTCTTCCCACTTTAGGCTGAGATATTCTGTTGTTGTGGGGGAAGGGGTGCCAGAAACCTTTGTGGGGGAGGCACCTGTTCAGAGTGCTTTCCACCTAGGATATTTGTCTCTAATCCAAGACAATCTCTGTCTTCTTTATGGACACTGGCATTTCATGGCGTGATTTCCTGTACGTGACTAAAGCCAATCTCTCAGGCCCTACAAACAGCGATCCAAAATGAGCCCCGCGGAGCTCTCCCTCTGAGCGAGGCCTCTCCTCGAGGCTCAACTCTCCCCTCTCTGGGACACAGAAAAGGGCCCTGAGTGAGCATTCCTGACAGGGAATTCCTGACAGGTCCCCAGCACTGACTCTCTCTGTGTGCACACACGTGTGCCTGTGCTCTGGCAAATGGGGGAGAAATGCTGCTCTCAGAGGTGCTGAAGTGCCTCGGATATCTCAGTAAATCAGGCCTGTAACTGAGGCTAAGTTAGAGTTATAAACCAAGGTAAATGCTGCTAAATGTTGTTCCTCTGTTAAGCTGCTAAGTTCAACTTCCAAGTCATAAGTCAGGTTAAATGTGAAGTGTTATTCCTCTGTTGAATTGTTAAATTAAGATATAAGATTAAATGTTGGTAAGTGCAATTCCTCTGTTGAATTGTTAAATTAAAACATAACATTAAATGTTGGTGTTATTCCTCTGTTAAATTGTTAAGACATCAGTTAAGGCACAAATTAGAACTATCAGGTAAGTTAAAGTCCTGTTAGGTTTGAGTGCTCTGAAGCTTTTAGAGCATATTTCTTTTTATCCTTGCCCTCACTGTGCTTTCACACACACACACACAGAGTTCACCATTCCTTTCTGTTTTCATATCTTGGGTTCTCTCTGGTTTTGTTGCTCGTTTTCCCTTGCTTTTGTAACTGCCCTGTGAGTAATAGGATGGCTTGTGTAAACAAACTTGGTCCTGCAGCTGACTAAGGTTAAAAATGAGCTTTGACAGCCTCGGGCACATTGATTCCCGGCCAATTTTTGGGTTCTGCAGCATTTCCTGATTCCTGGGACAGGCTGGAGCTCGGGATAACCTGGAACTGAAGGCGCTGGGAGCTGTGGGTGAGCTCAGGATGGAGCACAGAGCTCTCTGCAGCCCCAGCAGGAGCGCAGGACAAGGATTCCTGTCCCTGAGGGGGACACAGTGCCATGAGCTGTGACCCCATCCCCTGTGCGCAGGAGGGAGGGAACTGGGGATAAAGTGAAGCACGGGAAGGGTGGAGTGGAGGTGTTTTTGTAGGATTTCTTTAACCACTCATTCTCCTGATGTGATTTGTTTGATAATAAATTGAATTAATTTCCTCAAATCGGCTCTGTTACGACCACGAGTGATCTCTCCCCACCCTTATCCCGACCCTCGAGCCTTTCCTTGTGAGCTCTGCTCCCTGCCCAGGGTGAGGAGGGGATTTCCCGGGCTCCGCGGGTTCTGCGGCTCCCTCAGGGACCCGGCGCGGCACAAAGCCCTCGGGGCGGCTCCGAAGGGCCGCGCCCGCCGCCGCTCCCCGAGGCCTCCCCGCCGCTCCCGGGGATCGGACACCGCCGGCGGCCCCGGCCCCTTCTCCTGCTCCTTTCCCCTGCCGGGATTCAGCCCCCGCCGCCGCCCGGCTCCTCCTGCCGCCCCTGCCCGGCACGGAGCGGCGCTGCCGCTGGCGGGGCCGGACCGCGGCTGCCCCGCGCCTCAGGGTCCATCCGGTGCTGCCAATGTCCCCAAGTCCCCGAAACTGGCTCAAACTGAGGTGAAAACGCCCAGGGCCTCCGCCAGAGAGAGCAATGTCACAGTGGAATGACAGAATCCCGTGAGGCACCGGACAGAGTCCCTCAGGAACAGGCAGGGAGTCCTGCCAGGAGCCACTGCCATGGCTCTGCAGGGGCGTCCCACGGGCTCGGGGCCTCTCCCAGCCATCCCCTGCTCCGGCCTGGGGTCCCGCCGGGGCTGCAGGGGAGTCCCTGCTCCATCCCGGACTCACCCACAGCGGTTCCTCGGCCTCCTGCCCGGCCCGGGACACTCCGGGGCCGTTCCTCTCCCGACATTTTGGGCGGGTCAGGGGTGCCCCTCACGCCCCTCAGGTCGAAGCCCGCCACTCGCTCCCATTGGTTGATTTTCCCGCTCAAACCCACCGCTCATCGCGATTGGATGATTCTCCCGCTACTCCTCATTCTCGAGCGCTGATTGGCCAGAGCTGCTCTGAGGGGCGATCTCCCCCAGCCCCCATCGCTTCCATTTCCCCCAAAAAGGCAAAACCTCCCCAGAGCCCTCGGGCTGAGCGCAGGAGGGCAGAGATTTCAGGCAGAAAACTCCAGAATTCGTTGTTCCCCAGGCTGGGAAGGACAAACGGAAGCGAAGCGAGGTGGGAGCCCCCAGCAGCGCCTCTCTGCCGGCCCAGCTGAAGGCCTGGCTGGCTGCTCGAGGCTGCAGGGCACACTGGGAGCACTGGGAGCACTGGGAAGGGGCCCCAGCTCGGGCCGCAGCCCCCGGGGCAGCCCCACGGCAGCTCCGAGGCTCCGCCAGCCGCCATGGAACGGGGCAGGGGCAGCAGGGCAAGGGACGGGGCTGCCGGCGCTGAGGGGACACTGGGAGGGCTTCACAAATATTTAATGCAAAGGAATGAAAAATACAGTTCATAACAGTAGTGTTGGAATGTAAATCCTGATGCTGGTCAGACAAGGCCATTTCAGAGAATTCTCTGAGCTGGAAGGGATCCACAGGGATCCAGTCTGGCTCTTAAGGGAATGGCCCCTGTGGGGTCAAATCACCACCTTGGCATTTTTGGCACCTTAACCCAGGGAAGGTCATTCCTGTGGAAGCTCATTTTGACAGTCTATGCAAAGAGGCAGATCCCTGCAGACAGGTAGATAAGAGGTTCCTGGAGAAACATCTCATGCAAGACAGGGTAAGTCCTGGAATGGCTCCAGAAGGAGAAATAAACCCCCAGCCCCAGGCTGTGCAGGCACACAGCAGCTTCCACATCATCAACTCCTCCTGCAGGTTCTTCTCCTTGAGATCAGGCACTGAGGAGACCCTGAGAGCAAACACTGAGGTGTTCAGGAGATGAGGCACTGAGGAGACCCTGAGGATCAACACAAGGCAGATGCTGCAGCTGAGGAAGGACATCCCAGTGCTGGGGGGGAAGAAATGAAGCTCTGACTGCCCATCATGGAGAAGCTCCTTCCTCCATCCTCTGTCACGCGGCAGCTTGGGGTTTGCTGCACATATAAGGAATCTCATTTGAGCAGCTCCCACTCCTGAGCCCATCGTCAGCCAGGAACACACATCCTCCATTGCCTACGACTTCAAACCTGCAGGGAGGAGCAGAGACAGCGCTGGAACCACAGGGGAACACCTTGTGCCCCCCAGGCCCTCCCCGTGCCCCCAGGACTCACGAGCGGTCGACGCTGCTGCCATCCACCCACTGCAGGCCCTGTTCCCCTCTGCGCAGCCCAAGCCAGTAATCGACATTCCCACTGGGGCGGAAGAGGAGCTCCTAGCAAGGAGAGAGGAGCCAACGTGAGAGCTGCACCCCTGGCCCAGGAGCCCCCCGGGCTCCCCTCAATCACCCCACTGCCCCCCAAACCCCTCACTCACCGTTTCCATGTCCTTGAGCACAGCCAGGGTGGCCCCGAGCTCAGAGCACCGAGCCTGAGCCTGGTCCCAGGTCACCTCATCCTTCCGGAGGAAGTAGCAGACCCCGTGGTACCCGACCCAGTCACGGGGACAGGCCAGAAGCTGAGGAGGGTCAGGGGGAACTGGGGGAACTGGAGTAACTGGAGCAACTGGAGCAATCGGAGTAACTGGAGCAATGGGAGTAACTGGAGCAATCGGAGTAACTGGAGTGTCTCTGTGTGCTCTCCCTGCAGAGTGAACAAGAGAAGGTCTGAGGATTCCCCTCATGGAGCAGCCTGAGCTCCCATTGGCTGATTTTTCCCGCTCAAACCGCCGCCCGCCACCATTGGCTGATTCAGCCGTCACTCCTCCTCATTCTCACGCGCTGATTGGGCAGAGCGGGGCCGAGGGGCGGTCCCGTCCGTGAGGGAGCAGGGCCCGCGCTGTGCCCCGAGGGGCTGGGCCGAGGCACCGCAGCGCCATTACCTGACACAGCAGCCAAGGCCGACACGAAACCCACGGCCAGGAGCAGGAGCAGAGCCAGCAGAGCCAGGGTGAGCCTGGGATGGGATCTGATCCAGTTCACTGCAGCTGGAAAGAGCCATTGGCTGTGAGGAGGGGGCTGTCCTGAGCAGGCCCAGCCCTCACATCCCCCACCCAACGCCCGGGGAGCACAGCAGGGACCCCCAAGGCTGTTTGTCCCTCACTGAGCTGGCAGCAGGAGAGACCCGGGACAGGGACACCGACAGGGTCACGGGCAGGGACAGGGGACACAGACAGGGACACAAATAGGGACAGGGACACAGACAGGGACAGGTACGCAGGTGTGGGGACAGCCACAGGACAGCCTGCAGCAGCAGCAGAACTGCCCAGGGCTGGGGGCACCCAGGGGTGTCAGGCCCAGCAGAGCCCGAGGCCTCTCCCAGAGCCCTGCACACAGCCACTGTGCCCTGCCCCAGTGCTCCTGGGGTGACACTGTCCCCTCCCTGCAGCCCCAGCGCTGGCCCTGCACTCACCCAGACATCCTCGGAGGGTTCTTTGCTCTTCAGTCCTGGCTGCGGATCTGCCCCGGGGATTCAGGGGCTCCTTCACGCTGCCATCACTGCAGCACAGTCCTTGCTCCACATCTTCCCTCCCTGCACACTCACCAGCGGCACCTTCCTGCCTGGGGCAGGTGGCTCCTCGTGCCCTAGGCCAGAGTGTGACCGCGGCTGCTGATCCACCCTGGGGGCCCGGGAGCTCCTGCAGCCCCCCAGGAACGGAGCAGAATTCCCTCTCCTCCAGCTCAGAGCTGGCATCGCTCGGCTCGGCATAAAGAGCACCTGGATCCTGAGACATCAGCGGTGCTGAGAAACTCATTTGGGGTTCAGCTTTGGGCACAGTTTGACAGCCACGGTCATCGGAGGTTGAAAGGACCATGAGGAGAGATCCAGGCTAGTCCTGGCGCTGTGCTTCCCCAAGGCTCAGGAGGGTGACCGAGCTCAGTCCTGTCCTGTCCCTGCAGATCGGGGGACAGAGCAGGGAGGCTCCTGGGGCTGGCACTGTCACCGATGCTCCTGGGGCTGTCACTGTCACCGATGCTCCTGGGGCTGTGTCACTGTCACCGATGCTCCTGGGGCTGGCACTGTCACTGCTGCTCCTGGGGCAGGCACTGTCACCGATGCTGCTGGGGCTGTGTCACTGTCACCGCTGCTCCTGGGGCAGGCACTGTCACCGCTGCTCCTGGGGCTGTGTCACTGTCACGGCTGTTCCTGGGGCTGGCACCGTGCCCGAGGAATGTGGTCCGAGGCGGCGCAGCCTCCAGGCTCAGCAAACCCTTCCAGGACACAGAAAAGACACTCAATTCCAGGGCTCTGATTCAAAAGGGAGTGGCTCCACCCCAACCTGCCCCCAGATCCCCGTTCTGGGCACGGCTCAGGAAGAGTTGGCAATGATTTTCGGGCACGGTAGAGATGGAAGGGATCCGTGGTTTGGTCTAGTCATGACAAAAAGGAATGCAGCAATAAGGAAGAGAAGAGCAGCAGGACATCGGCACCAGAACATTGCTGGGGTCACACAAGGCCATTCCACAGCATCACAGAGTCCTCTGAGCTGGACAGGACCCCCAAGGGTCATGGAGTCCAACTCTCAGGGAATGGCCCCTGTGGGGTCAAATCCCATCCCTAGTGTTATTGGCACTGAGCTCTAACTATGTCCCTTTCCAATGGCAGCACATGTGCCAAGGCAATACAGAAATGGTTAAATCAATATATAAATCCAGGGTTAGGATACAAACACGTAGAGACACAAGACAGACACACATCAGCGCCCACATCATCCCCTCCTCCTGCAGCTCCATGCCCTGCAGATCAGACCCTGAGGAGTTCCTGAGAACAGCCGCCCAGGGGACGCTGACAAGGAGCAGCCCTGAGGGGGCTGAGCAATGTCCCCTGCCTGCCCTGGCGGCTCGGAGCGCCGCTTTGGGTCCCTGGCCGGGAACGGGAGGCGGCGGCTGCGCCCGGTGAGCACCGCCCGGTGAGCGAGAGAGGCACAGCCCGGTGAGCGAGAGAGAGGCACAGCTCGGTGAGGGAGAGAGGCACAGCTCGGTGAGGGAGAGAAGCATAGCTCGGTGAGGAGAGAGGCACAGCTCGGTGAGGAGAGAGGCACAGCTCGGTGAGGAGAGAGGCCCCGCGGTCGCCGTCCCACAGCCACTCCGCCTCTCGGTCCGGCAGTGACACAGAGTAGGCCGCTAGGTTCGCCCCGTGCCATGCCAGCCCCGGGCAGGGCCACCTCCCGCTGCCCCAGGAGCTGCCAGCCGCTCCCGCGTGGCCGGGAACAGTCCCGGGGACACGGCAGCCACCTCTGTCCGAGCGACAGCAGCCGGGACGAGCCCGCGCTGCTCCGGCACTGCCTCCTGCCCAGGCAGCAGCGGCAACCACACCGCGGGCAGCCGCTCCCGCTGCGGCCTCAGCCCGGGGGACACGGGAGCACAGGCACGGCACACCGAGCCCCCCACAGCCCCTCCGATCTCGGCCACCTCCCGCCCCGGCACGACCAGCGCGGCTGTCACCTGTTCCGGGGCCGCTCCGAGCGCCGCCGCCGCCCCACCACGCTCCCGCCGCTGCCGCCCCCTCACACACTCTCCGCCCGGGCGTGTCCGCTCCCGCCGGCGCTGCGAAGGAGGGGCCATGTCGAGGCGGGCTCTATGACAGCCTATGACAAGGCCCGGCACAGCGGGCGGCAAAAAACGAGCCAATGGGAAAAGACTGACTCAATCTTCAGCCAATCACCTCGGGGGCGTGGGGAACGGGGCTAGGGAAGGTGCTGTGTGGGGCTTGGGTATAAAGAGAGGCAGGAAGTGCTCTGTCGCGATATGGGCGGCGCGAAACATCTGACAGCCGACCTGCGCTGGGGTGACATAAATGACATTTTATATTCCGTATCGTTTGTATGTTTGACCAGAAATGTGCTCCTGCAGCTCTAACTGTGTCCTGCAGCCGAGAGAAGCTCTGCCAGCGCGGGATGGTTTGAAAAATCTTTCCCCGGACTCACTGCGGGGGGGTGAGAAGGAAGGGACACTGTTTTTTTGTTTTTTTTTTTTTTTAATTTAGTCAGTTGCTGCTGCCACCGGTGTGGCTGCTGCTTGGTTTTTTTCTTGTTTTTTTTCTGGGATTTTTTCGTTGTTTTTGGACCTTTTTTCCTCAATTTGCTTTCTCATCTGAGGACCTGAGGAGCCCCTGAGGACAGCGGACGAGAATCCTCCAGGGACCCCGGAAAAGAAAAGGACACTAAAGTTCATCAATTTATTCAGGTTTAATGACCCTTTTTTTCCCTTTCCCCTTGCACTGTGTGGTGTGTTAATTAATCAGTTCTTTCTGCACTTTAGGCTGAGATATTCTGTTGCTGTGGGGGAAGTGTTTTATTCAGAACACTTCCCACCTAGGAAAATTTTCTTTAATTCGAGACACAACCTCAGCCTCTTCGCCTTGCGTTTGGTATGTTCATGAACTTGCCTATGCTAATGAGGTAATTAATTGCTTCTAATTCAAATCGGGAGAGTTTTTTTCCTCACACATTCCTAGCCCTGGCCTATTTTGGAGGCCGCGCTGCCACCCGAGGTGTGCTGTGACCAACAGGCCTTGGGCCCTTTGGCAAATACACTTCAGAAATTTTGTATAACTTTAGTCAAAAGTTTTGTTTGTCTTTACCCCCGGAAAAGGAATTTAAAGTTTCTTTCCAGGGCATTGTTCAGCCAGGTGAGGTCTGATGAATGAAAAATATCAACAGTTTGGGAGCAGCCCGAAAGATAAAGAGCCACGAACAGAACATCAGCTCTGAACCTCAGCCCGGGCTGGAAAACAAAATAATTATAGAAATCTAATTAACACCGAAGGTGAAGAGATTCGGATCCAATGGGAAACTGAACGCTGGGGGCTGTTCAAATCCAGAGCGATGACCTTTGAATCAGCACATCCTGTGGGGTTTGAGTGAATGAAATTTGGGGAAAATCCTCTAAAGTCAGCAGGGTCTGTGGGGTGCCCTCAGCGCCTCATCTCAGGCGCCATCTTGTTTGAGGGCAGCTGGAATGGCAGATCCTGAAAAACCCATTTCTTTCCCAAAATTCCACTTTTTTCCTCCAAAACTCCACTTTATTCCCTAAAATCATCCATTCCGTTCGCTCCAAAACCCCTTCTGTCCCAAAACCTCACTTTTATCCTCCAAAAATTCCTCTTCCATTCCCAAAGAAACTCATTCTCGTTGCCCAAAAATCTCGTCCAAAAAATAGCAGAAAAACCTTTCCCCCCCCAGAAAAATTCACTCCTTTGTTCCAAAAATTCAGAATTTTATTCCCGGAATTCCCAGAATTCCATTTTTCATCCCCCAAAATTCCACTTTATTCCCAAAAAACATCCATTCCGTTCCCTCCAGAACTCCTTCTGTCCCAAAAATCCACTTTTATTCCCCAAAAATTCCCTTCCATCCCCAAACAAACTCATTCTTATTGCCCAAAAAATGGCGGAAAAACCCTTTTTCCCCTAAAAAAATCCACTTGTGCACTCCAAAAACTCAGAATTTTATTCCTGGAATTCCCAAAATTCCACTTTCATCCCCCAAAATTCCACTTTATTCCCAAAAAACATCCATTCCGTTCCCTCCAGAACTCCTTCTGTCCCAAAAATTCACTTTTATTCCCCAAAAAAATCTCTTTTCGTTCCCACACAAACTCGCTCTCATTGCCCAAAAATCTCTGCAAAAAAAAGGCAGGAAAACCCTTTTCCCCCAAAAATTTGGAATTTTATTCCCAGAATTCCCAAAATTCCATTTTTCTTCCCCCAAAATTCCACTTTATTCCCTAAAAAACATCCATTCCATTCCCTCAAGAACTCCTTCTGTCCCAAAATCTCATGTTTATTCCCCAAAAATCCCCTTCTGCTCCCAAACAAACTCATTCTTATTGCCCAAAAAATAGCGGAAAAACCAATTTTCCCCCCAAAAAATCCACTCGTGCACTCCAAAAATTCGGAATTTTATTCTCGGAATTCCCAGAATTCCCCAAATCTCGATTTTCCCGGGTTTTGCCTCATTTTTTCTTGGACACGCCCACGGTCCTCCCGCGGCGCCCGGTGGTCTTGGTGTGCTGACCTCGCACCCTCAGCCTGGAAAAAATGGGGAAAATAAGGATTTTAGCCCAAAATTCCTGGGGTTTTGGGCAATTTTTGGGATTCCCAGATTTCCCAAAATGGTGGTTTTTACCCCCAGAAGTGGCGCAGGCCGCGGTGAGCTCGGATCTTCTTCAGGCGCTCGAGGTCCTCGCGGAGTTTGTTGTCGAGGCCGTTGGCCAAAACCTGAAAATATTGGGGAAAATTAGGAAAAATTGGGGAAAATTGGGGGAAAATTGGGGAAAAATTGGGGAAAAATGGGAGAAAAATTGGGGAAAATTGGGGGAAAATTGGGGGAAAATTGGGGAAAAATTGGGGAAAAATGGGAGAAAAATTGGGGAAAATTGGGGGAAAATTGGGGGAAAATTGGGGAAAAATTGGGGGAAAATTGGGGAAAATTGGGGAAAATTGGGGAAAATTGGGAAAAGTTGGGGAAAAATTGGGGAAAATGGGGAATAACAGAAAGAAAAAATGGGAAAGAATGGAATGAAAATGGGAGAAAATTCAGAGAAATGGAAATAACTGGAAAAAATTGAGGAAAACTTGGGCAAAATTGGAGCAAAATTGGGGAAAATGGGGAAAAATTGGGGAAAAATTGGGGAAAAATTGGTGAAAATTAGGAAAAAATTGGGGAAAATTGGGGAAAAATTGGGGAAAATTGGGGAAAAATGGAGGGAAAATGGGGAATAACAGAAAAAAGTGGGGGGGGGATGGGAAAAATCAAAGGAATAAAAGGAAAGGAAAGGTAGGAAAAGGAAAAGAGAAAAAAATGGACGAAGAAGGGGAGAAAAAAAGGAAGAAAAGGGGAAAACATGGACGAAAAACGGGGAAAAAATGGGGAAAAAATAACGGAGTGAAAAAGGGAGAAAAACAGGGAAAATGGGGAAAAAAGAGGAAAAAAGGAGCAAAAAGGAAAAGGAGGAAAAAATGGGAACAAAGGGGAAAAATGGCTAAAAAATAATGCAGGAAAAAAAACAAAATGGTGATAAAAGCAGTGAAAAAGAGGAAAAAAATCAGGAAAAATGGGATAAAAAAGGAAAAAACAGGCAAAAAGTCGGGAGAAGAGGAAAAGGGAAGAAAAAAACTGGCAGAAAAATGGAAAAAAAATGGGGAAAAAGGACGTCGGGGCCACCTGGGCCAGGTGAGAGGACACTTGGAGCCATTTTGGGGGAATTTGGGCCACTTTGGGGACATTTGGGACGTTTTTGAGAGATTCAGACCGTTTTTGAGAGATCTGCACCATTTTTAAGAGACTTGAGCCATTTTTGGAGCCAATGGAGCCATTTTGGGTCCATTTTGAGGACATTTAGAGCCATTCTGGGGTCATTCAGGGGGGATTTAGAACCATTTTGGGGTAATTTGGGCCACTTTGGGGAGATTCTGGCTGTTTTCTGGGGGATTCGGGGATATTTTGGGGCCATTTGTGGCCATTTTGGGTCCATTTGGAACCATTTTGGGACTCCCAGGTGGCATCTAGGGCCATTTTGGGCACACCAGGTGACATTCTGGGGGGATTTGAGGGGATTTGGGGTCTCACCTGGGAGTATTTTCCGTCCTTGACGTCCTTCTGTCGGTTGAGGAACCAATCGGGGATTTTGTATTGCCGCGGGTTCTGCATGATGGTGATCACTCGCTCCACCTGGGGACAGCGACACCGTCACACCTGGCGGCCCCAAAAATCCCCAAATTCGGCCCAAAAATCCCGAGAATTGCACCCTAAAAATCCCAAAGATTGTACGCAAAAATCCTGAAAATTGCGCTCAAAAATCCGGAAAATCGCACCCAAAAATTCCGAAGATTGCACGCAAAAATTCCAAAAATCGGATCCAAAAATCCTGGAAATTAGACCCAAAAATCCTGGAAATTGCACCCAAGAATTTTAAAAATTGCACCTAAAAATGGGACCCAAAACCCTAAAAATTGCACCCCAAAATTGGACCCCAAAATTCTGAAAATTGGACCCAAAAATTGCGAAAATTTGACCCCAAAATCTTGAAAATTGGACCCAAAAATCCTGAAAATTGCACACGAATCGCACCAAAAATGGCTGAAACAGCACCAAAAGCAACTCAGAACGGCCAAAGAGTGTCCCCGAACTCTCTGAGAGCACCCCAAAACTGTCCCCAAACTGTCCCCAATGTCCCCAAGGTGTCATCTCAGCCTCACTGAGCTCTCTGGCACTCTTGGTCAGGTCAATGTTGGCCCCAAACTGCACCCCAACCCACTCAAATTGTCCCCAAACCACCACAAATTGTCCCAAATGTGTCCCCAATATGTCCCCAGAGTTTCTCTAATGTCCCCAAGTGTCACCTCATCCTCGGTGAGCTCCCCAGCACTCTTGGTCAGGTCTGTGTCAGGCCCAAAAATTCCTCCAAGTGTCCCCAAACTCCCTCAAACCACCCCAAAACCTCCTGAAGTTATCCCTAGGATGTCCCCAGAGTGTCCCCAATGTCCCCAAATGTCACCTCATCCTCGCTGAGCTCCCCGGCGCGCTTGGTCAGGTCTGTGTCAGGCCCAAAAACACCTCAAATTGTCCCCAAACCCCCTCAAAGCCACCCCAAAACCCTTTCAATCCTCCCCAAACTGTCCCCAACCCCCCTGAAATTGTCCCTAAGACGTCCCCAAGCGTCACCTCATCCTCGGTGAGCTCCCCGGCGCGCTTGGGCAGGTCTGTGTCAGCCCCAAACCACCTCAAATTGTCCCCAAACTCCCTCAAACCACCCCAAAACGCCTTCAATTCTCCCTGAACTGTCCCCAAGATGTCCCCAATGTTCCCAACTTCTCCTACACTGTCCCCAGAGTGTCCCCAAGTGTCACCTCATCCTCGGTGAGCTCCCTGGCGTGCTCAGTCAGGTCTGTGTCAGCCCCAAACCCACCCCAAACCACCTCAAAGTGTCCCCAAACTCCCTCAAAACCTCCTCAAACTGTCCCCAAATCCCCTGACATTGTCCCCACGATGTCCCCAGAGTGTCCCCAAGTGTCACCTCATCCTCGGTGAGCTCCCCGGCACGCTTCGTCAGGTCGATGTTGGTCCCAAACCAACCCCATAATGTCCCCAAACCCACCCCAAACTCCCCCAAAACCTGCTCAAACTGTCCCCAAAGCCCTGGAATTGTCCCTAACGTGTCTCCAAACTGTCCCCAATGTCCCCAAGTGTCACCTCATCCTCGGTGAGCTCCCCGGCGCGCTTGGTCAGGTCGATGTCAGCCTTGCGCAGCACCACGTGGGCATAGCGCCGCCCCACGCCCTGCGGGGACAGCCAGGTGACCGTGAGGGGACAGTGAGGTGACACCGAGGTGACAGATGTCCCCAATGTCCCCAAAGTGTCCCCACCTTGATGGCGGTGATGGCGAAGGCGATCTTGCGGCGCCCGTCGATGTTGGTGTTGAGCACACGCAGAATGTGCTGGAACTTCTCGGGGATCACCAGCGACTGCGGGGACAGCGGGGACAGTGAGGGACAGCGAGGGGACAGCAGGGACAGTGAGGGACAGCGGGGACAGCGAGTGACATCGAGGGGACAGCAGGGACAGTGAGGGACAGCGAGGGGACAGCGAGTGACAGCGGTGTGACACTGAGGGGACAGCAGGGACAGTGAGGGGACAGCGAGGGGACAGCAGGGTGGGGACAGGGACACCTGTAAGGGGCTTGGGGACAGTTTGAGGGGCGTTGGAGACAGTTTGAGAGGGAGTTGGGGATTGTTTAAGGGGATTGGAGATACCTTGGGGACAGTTTGAGGGAATTGGGGACACCTTGCGGACAGTTTCAGGGGGTTGGGGACAGTTTGAGGGGGTTTGGGGACACCTGGAAGGAACTGGGGACAACTTGGGGACAGTTTGAGGGGATTGGGGACACCTAGAAGGGAACTGGGGACACCCAGGGCACAGCTTCAGGAGATTGGGGACACCTAGAAGGGGATTGGGGACACCTTGGGGACAGTTTGAGGGGGACTGGGGACAGTTTGAGGGGGGTTGGGGACACTTGAAAGGGATTGGGGACATCTTGGGGACAGTTCGAGGGGAGTTGGGGACAATTTTAGGGAGGTTAGGGACAGTTTCAAGGCAATTGGGGACACATTTAGGGACGTTTGGACAGGTTTGGGGGTTGGGGACATTTTTAAGGGGCTTGGGGACAGTTTCAGGAGGATTGGGGACACATTTACGGATGTTTGGGACAGTTTGGGGGGGGTGAGGACACCTTGGGGACACTTTTAGGGAGGTTAGGGACACTTTCAAGGTGATTGGGGACACATTTAGGGACACTTGGGACAATTTGGGGGGGATTGGGGACAGTTTGAGGGGGCTTGGGGACACTTGAAAGGCATCGGGGACACCTCGGGGACAGTTTGAGAGGATTGGGGACACCTTGGGGACAGTTCCAGGGGGATGGGGACAGCTTGGGGACACCTTTGGGGGGTTGGGGACACTTTCAAGGGGGCTGGGAACAGTGTGAGGGGAATTGGGGACACTTTTAGGGGGGTTGGGGACAGTTTTAGGGAACTTGGAAACATTTTGAAGGAGGTTGGGGACACCTCAGGGACACTTTTAGGGTGATTGGGGACAGTTTCAGGGGGCATGGGGACACTTGTAAGGGCTTTGGGGACAGCTTGAGGGGGGTTGGGGACACCTAGAAGGGAACTGGGGACACCTTGGGGACAGTTTGAGGGAGTTGGGGACACTTTTAAGGAGGCTGGGGACACATTTAGGGACGTTTGGGACAGTTTGAAGGGGGTTGGGGACAGTCTGAGGGAGGCTGGGGACACCTGGAAAGGATTGGGGACACCTTGGGGACAGTTTCAGAGGGTTGGGGACAGTTTTATCGGGCTTGGGGACAGTTTGAAGGGATTGGGGACACCTTGGGGACAGTTTGAGGGGAACTGGGGACACTTTGGGGACAGTTTCAAGGGATTGGAGACAGTTTCAAAGCAGATTGGGGACACCTTGGGGACAGTTTCAGGAGCTTGGGGACAGTTTTATGGAGGCTGGGGACACCTGAAAAGGGATTGGGGACACCTTGGGGACAGTTTTTAGGGGGATTTGGGACACCTGGAAGGAAGTGGGGACAACTTGAGGACAGTCTGAGGGGATTGGGGACACCTAGAAGGAAATTGGGGACACCTTGGGGACAGTTTTAGAGAGATCGGGTCCCATTTTAGGAGATCGGAAACACTTTGGGGACAGATTTATGGGGACAACCCTGAGGTGATCTGGGGACAAAGTGACAAAAGCGCGCGACCCGAGAGGTGGCACCGTCCAGGGGATGTCGCACGCCGCCACCCGCGGTGCCACCACCCCTCCCCGGCCCTTGGGGACACCCGCAGGGTCCCAGTGCCACCCGCGTTCCGTGAGGGGCCGGGCCCGCCGTGAGGGGAGCGATGGCCGCCATGACACCTCGGGGGGGGGGTCGGACATTCGCGCCCCTCCCGCCGCCATCGCCGCGCGCCGCCGCTCCGTCCCCGCCCCGCCGCCTCCCCCGGTGCCGCCGCCATCGCCCCGCGCCCTTCCCGCCGCCCGCCGCCCTCCCCGCGCGCCGATGGCGGCGGATCCCGCCCGGGCTCTCACCATGGCTGCGCCGTCCGCGGGGCTGCACCGGGAGGGAAAAAGAAGGCGGAAGTGACGTCAGAGCGGCGTCGCGCCTGCGTGAGCGCGTCGGCAAGATGGCGGCGCAGACGGAGGTGGCGCCGGCACTGAGAGAGGTTTGGAGGATCCTGGGGTTTATTTTTGGGGTTTTGGGGATTTTCCTGTGGAGATTTTGGGGTTTTTTGGGGTGGCGGAGCGGTTTGGGGACGATGGGGGCGGTGCTGATCGTGTGGTGCCGCAGGTGGGGGCGGTGGAGGCGCCGCTGGAGGCGGAGCTGGAGGCGGAGCTGGACCTGGAGGGGGCGGAGCTGGACGAGGTGGATGGTAAGAGGGGCGGGGCAAAAGGGGCGTGGCCAGGGAGGGCGGGGCATGGTAATTAATTCAATTAAAGCTTAATTAGCGAGCGGGGCCTGGGTGGGCGTGGTCGGCAGGTAAGATGGGGTGGGGGCCTGCGGGTGGGGCGTGGCCTGCAGGTAAAAGGGGTGTGGCCATAATGGCGGGGGCGGGGCCTGGGTGTTCACGGATCCCCGAAAGAGGCGTGGCCATTGACCTTATTTGGGCTGGTCTGGCCTGCTGGGGGCGTGGCTATTTACCTTATATGGGTGGGTCATGCCTTGTGGGTGTGGCCATTGACCTTATATGGGTGGGTCGTGACTGGTGGGGGCGTGACCATTGACCGTATTTGGGCGGGTCTGGCCTGGTGGGGGCGTGGCCAGGATTTGGGGTTGCATTGCTGTCAATGGAGTGGGCGTGGTTTGCGCACAAAGGGGCGTGGCCAGCGGGGAGGGGCGTGGTCTGGTGCGGACGGAACCATTAGTGACAGACGCGGGGGGGGGGAATATGACCCAATTCCCCCCCATTTTTCCTATTTTTTTCCTTATTTTTTCCCATTTTTCTTAATTTTCCCCATTTTTCCCAATTTTTCCTCAATTGTTCCCAATTTTTCCTCCATTTTTCCCCATTTTTCCCATTTTTTCCTCATTTTTCCCCTTTTTTTCCCTTTTCCCAGTGCACATCCAGGAGAACCTGGAGGATGCTCTGGTGCAGGAGGCGCTGCAGACCGTGAGTGACCCCAAATGTCCCCAAATGTCCCCAAATCTCCCAAAATCTCCCCAAAAGTCCCTAAATATCCCCAAATGTCCCTGAAATGTCCCCAAATGTCCCCAAACATCCCCAAACCTCCCCAAAATGTCCTCAAAATGTCTCCAAAATGTCCCAAAAATGTCCCCAAAAGTCCTAAACTGTACCCAAACATCCCCCAAATGTTCCCAAATGTCCCCAAAATGTCCCCAAACGTCCCCAAATCTCCCCAAACTGTCCCGAAACATCCCCAAATCTCCCCAACTCTCCCCAAAATCTCCCCAGATGTCCCCAGCTGTCCCCAAATTGTCGTTGCAGGGCGTGGACCTGCGGCAGTACTCGCGGCAGGTGGAGCTGGAGCTGCAGGAGGTGGAGAGAGCCTCCATCCAGGACTGTATCCCCAGTTTTTGGGTCCCCAAAGTGTCCCCAAGTGTCCCCTGGGTGTCCCTGAGGTGACAATCCCCGAAAATGGCACAAAATTCCCGAAAAAAGGCACAAAATTCCCCCCAAAATGGCACAAAATTCCCAAAAAAGAAGCACAAAGTTCCCAAAATAGCACAGAATTCCCAAAAAATGACACAGAATTCCCAAAAAATGGCACAGAATTCCCAAAAAATGACACAGAATTCCCAAAAAATGACACAGAATTCCCTGGAGTTATTCCCAAATTCTCTCAGGGATGTGCCCAAGCTCCTGAAAATGTCCCCAAATGTCCCCAAGGTCAGAATTCCCAAAAATTTGTATGAAATTCCCAAAAGGAGGCACAAAGTTGCCAAAAAAAGGCACAGAATTCCCAGGAATTGTCCCCAGATTCTCTCGGGGATGTGCCCAAGGCCCTGAAAATGTCCCCAAAGTGTCCCCAAGGTGTCCCCAAAGCTCTAAAAATGCCCCCAAATGCCCCCAAATCCCCAAAAAGTGTCCCCAAATGTCCCCAGAGTGTCCCCAAATGTCCCCAAAGTGTCCCCTGGGTGTCCCGGATGTCCCCAACTGTCCCCAGATTGTCCCCAAATTGTCACCAAATGTCCCCAAAGTGTCCCCAAATGTCCCCTGGGTGTCCCCTGGGCGTCCCTGATGTCCCCAAATGTCCCCAAAATGCCTGAAAATCCCCAAAAAGTTGTCCCCAAGTGTCCCCAAGTGTCCTTGACGTGTCAGACATCCGCGAGAGCGAGAACATCGCCGAGCTGCACAACCAAATCACTGCCTGCGACGCCATCCTGGAGGTGAGGGACAGGAAAATGGGAGAAATGGGAGAAAATGGGAAAAAATGACACAAAAATGGGAGAAAAATGGGAGAAAATGGGAGAAAATGGGAGACAAATGGGAGAAAAATGGGAGAAAAATGGGAGAAAATGGCAGAAAATGGGGCGGAAATGGGAGAAAATGGGACAGAAATGAGAGAAAATGGAACAAAAGTGGCACAAAATGGGACAAAACACGATAAAAATGGCACAAAATGGGACAGAATGAGATAAAAATGGGAGAAAATGGGACAGAAATGGCACAGAAATGGGATGGAATGGGACAAAAATGGCAAAAATGGCACCAAAATGGGACAGAAATGGCACCAAAGTGGCACAAAATTGGCCTAAATCGCTGCCTGCGACGCCATCGTCGAGGTGAGGGACAGAAAATGGGGAGAAATGGGAGAAAAATGGGAAAAAATGACACAAAATGGGAAAAAATGACACAAAAATGGGAGAAAGTGAGTCAGAAATGGGAGAGAACGGGACAGAAATGGGAAAAATGGGATAAAAATGGGAGAAAATGGGACAGAAATAGCACTAAATTGACCCAAATCACTGTCTGCGACGCCATCCTCGAGGTGAGGGACAGAAAATGGGAAAAATGGGAAAAAAATGGGAAAAAATGGCAGAAAATGGGAAAAAAATGGGAGAAAATGACACAAAAATGGGAAAAATGAGTCAAAAATGGGAGAAAACGGGACAGAAATGGGAGAAAATGGGATAAAAATGGGAGAAAATGGGACAGAAATAGCACTGAATTGACCCAAATCACTGCCTGCGACGCCATCCTCGAGGTGAGGGACAGGAAATGGGGAGAAATGGGAGAAAAATGGGAAAAAATGGCAGAAAATGGCAGAAAAATGGGAGAAAATGGGAGAAAAATGACACAAAATGGGAGAAAAATGGCACAAAATGGGAAAAAATGGGAGAAAATGGGATGAAAATGGGAGAAAATGGGACAGAAATAGCACTAAATTGACCCAAATCACTGCCTGCGACGCCATCCTGGAGGTGAGGGACAGGAAATGGGGGAAAATGAGAGAAAAATGGGAAAAATGAGTCAGAAATGGCAAAAATGGGACAGAAATGGCACAGAATGGGACAAAAATGGGAGAAAATGGAACGAAAATGGGAGAAAATGGGACAGAAATAGCACTGAATTGACCCAAATCACTGCCTGCGACGCCATCCTCGAGGTGAGGGACAGGAAATGGGGAAAAATGGGAGAAAAATGGGAAAAAATGGGAAAAAATGGCAGAAAAATGGGAGAAAATGGGAGAAATGGGAGAAAAATGGGAGAAAATGGCCCCAGACCCCTAAAAGTCACTACAAAATTCCCTAAAAAATGTCATAAATTCCCCTAAAAACGCCTGAAAATCCTGAAAAAAAACCTGAGAATCGCCGGAAAAAACCCCAAATTTTCCCAAAATCCCCAAAGATTGTCCCCAAAGTGTCCCCAAACGCTCCAAAACCACCACAAAATGCTCCATAAATCCCCAAAAAATCGCCATAAAATCACTGAAAAATTGCCATAAAATCCCAAAAAAATTGCCATAAAATCCCAAAAAAATTGTCATAAAATCCCAAAAAAATTGTCATAAAATCACCAAAAAATCACCAAAAATTGCCATAAAATCACCAAAAAATCGCCATAAAATCCCCAAAAATTGCCATAAAAGCAGCAAAAAATTGCCATAAAATCACCAAAAAATCTCCATAAAAGCAGCAAAAAATTGCCATAAAATCACCAAAAAATCGCCATAAAATAAAAAAAAATTGCCATAAAATCCCAAAAAATTTGCCATAAAATCACGAAAAATTGCCATAAAATCCCAAAAAATTGCCATAAAACCCCCAAAAATTGCCATATAATCCCAAAAAAATTGCCATAAAATCCCCAAAAAATCGCCATAAAATCACCAAAAAATCGCCATAAAATCCCCAAAAAACGCCGTAAAAACTCCAAAAAAAAAGCAAATTTTCCCAAAACTCTCAGATTTTGCCCCAAAATCTCTCCCCAGCGGATGGAGGCGATGCTGGGCTCGTTCCAGAGCTCGCTGAGCTCGCTGAGCTGGGAGATCCGCGCACTGCAGGAGCAGTCGGTGGCGATGAACCTGCGGCTGCGCAACCGACGGCACATCCGAGACCGCCTGGGGACGCTGCTGGACGAGCTCGTGGTGCCCCCCGACATGATCAGGTGCGGAAAACGGGGGGAGAAACGGGGATTTTGGGAAAAAATGAAAAAAAAAAGCGAAAAAATCGGAGTTTGGGGTGAGAAATGGTGAAAAAAATGGGATTTTAAGGTGAAAAATTGTGAAAAAATGTGATTTTGGGAGCAAAAAAAAAGGATTTGGGGAGAAAAAATGTTTAAAAGATGGGATTTGGGGAGAAAAAATGGGAAAAATGCAAAAAATGGGAAAAAGATTGGATTTTGGGGGGAAAAATGGGGAAAAATTGGCAAAAAAAGGGATTTTGGGGATGTTGGAGATCCGAGACAGGCTGGGGACGCTGCTCGACGAGCTCGTCGTGCCCCCAGACATGATCAGGTGAGGAAATTGGGGTGAGAAATGGAAAAAATGGGAAAAAATGAAAAAAAAAAGCGAAAAAATCGGAGTTCGGGGCGAGAAATGGTGAAAAAAAAGGGATTTTAAGGCGAAAAATTGTGAAAAAATGTGATTTTGGGGGCAAAGAAAAAAGGATTTGGGGAGAGAAAAATGTTTAAAAGATGGGATTTGGGGAGAAGAAATGGGAAAAATGCAAAAAATGGGGAAAAGATTGGATTTGGGGAAAAAATCTGCAAAAAAAAAAAGGGATTTTGGGAGAAAAAATGGGGGAAAAAAAGGATTTTGGGGATGCTGGAGATCTGAGACAGGCTGGGGACGCTGCTCGATGAGCTCGTCGTGCCCCCCGACATGATCAGGTGGGGAAAATGGGGTGGGAAACGGGGATTTTGGGAAAAAATGAAAAAAAAAAGTGAAAAAATCGGAGTTCGGGGCGAGAAATGGTGAAAAAAAAGGGATTTTAAGGTGAAAAATGGCGAAAAAATGTGATTTTGGGGGCAAAAAAAAAGTCAAAAAAAAGGGATTTGGGGAGAAAAAATGGGAAAAAACCAAAAAATGGGAAAAAGATTTGAGTTTGGGGAAAAAGTGTGCAAAAAAATGGATTTTGGGAGAAAAAATAGGGAAAAAAAGGGATTTTGGGGATGCTGCACATCCGAGAGAGGCTGGGCAGGCTGCTGGACGAGCTCGTCGTGCCCCAGACATGATCAGGTGAGGAGAATGGGGGGAAAAACGGGGATTTTGGGAAAAAAAAAAAAAAAGTGAAAAAATCGGAGCTCGGGGGGAGAAATGGTGAAAAAAATGGGATTTTGGGGGAAAAAATTGTGAAAAAATCAGATTTTGGGGGCAAAAAAAAATGGGATTTGGGGAGAGAAAATGACAAAAAAATGAGATTTGGGGAGAAAAAATGGGAAAAATGCAAAAAATGGGAAAAAGATTGGATTTTGGGGGAAAAAATGGGGAAAAATAGGCAAAAAAAGGGATTTTGGGGATGCTGCACATCCGAGACAGGCTGGGCAGCTGCTCGACGAGCTCGTCGTGCCCCAGACATGATCAGGTGAGGAAAACGGGGGGAAAAAGTGAGATTTTGGGAAAAAATGAAAAAAAAAAGTGAAAAAATCGGAGTTCGGGGGAAGAAATGGTGAAAAAAAAGGGATTTTGGGGGCAAAGAAAATGTCAAAAAAATGGGATTTGGGGAGAAAAAATGGGAAAAAAGCAAAAAAATGGGAAAAAGATTGGATTTGGGGAAAAAATCTGCAAAAAAAAAGGATTTTGGGAGAAAAAATAGGGAAAAAAAGGGATTTTGGGGATGCTGCACATCCGAGACAGGCTGGGCAGGCTGCTCGACGAGCTCGTCGTGCCCCCCGACATGATCAGGTACAGGTTTGGGCTGAAAAAATGGGATTTTGGGGAAAAATGAAAAAAAAAAGTGAAAAAATTGGAGTTCGGGGCAAGAAATGGCGAAAAAAATGGGATTTTAAGGCAAAAAATTGTGAAAAAATGTGATTTTGGGGGCAAAGAAAGTGGAGAAAATTGAATTTTGGGAATGCAAAAATGAGATTTGGGGAGAAAAAATGGGAAAAATGAAAAAAAAGACTAAACACGGGAAAAAATGGGGAAAAAAAGGCAATTTTCTCCGTTTTTTTTCATTTTTCCCATTTTTTCCATTTCTCACCCCAATTTCCTCACCTGATCATGTTTGGGGCACGACGAGCTCCCCCATTTTTTCACCAATTTCCCCCATTTTTTCACCAATTTCACCCATTTTTTCACCAATTTCCCCCATTTTTTCACCAATTTCACCCATTTTTTCACCAATTTCCCCCATTTTTTCACTGATTTTCTCCATTTTTTCACCGATTTCCCCTTTTTTCCACAGATTTTCCCTGTTTTTCCTCCAATTTCCCCCATTTCTTCCCAGATTTCCCTATTTTTTTCCCAGATTTTCTCAATTTTTTCTCAGGTTTTCTCCATTTTTCACAGATTTCCCCATTTTTTCACTGATTTTTCCCCATTTTTCTACGGATTTTCCCCGTTTCTTAATGGATTTCCCCAATTTTTTGACAGATTTTTCCCATTTTTGACAGATTCTGCCCAGTTTTACCACGGATTTTCCCTATTTCTTGACCAATTAGCTCCATTTTTCCACCAATTCCCCCATTTTTTGACTCATTTTCCCCATTCTTTCACAGATTTGCCCCATATTTTAATGGATTTCCCCTTTTTTTGGACCGATTTTCCTCATCTTTCACAGATTTTTCTCATTTCTTGATGGATTTTCTCGATTTTTTCCACGGATTTTCTCCATTTTTTTACAGATTTCCGTCATTTCTTGACCAATTTTCTCCATTTTTTCACCGATTTTCCCCATTTTTTCACCAATTATCACTGATTTTCACCATTTTTTTCCATATTTTCCTGTCCCCAGTGTGATCCTGGAGTCCCCGGTGACCTCTCCCGAGTTCCTGGAGCAGCTGCGGGAGCCCCAAAGCCTCAAAATTCACTGATTTTCTCCATTTTTTTACAGATTTCCATCATTTCTTGACCAATTTTCTCCATTTTTTGCCCAATTTCCCCCATTTTTCCACAGATTTCCCCCATTTTTTCGCTGATTTCCCCCATTTTTCCCATTTTTTCTCATTTTCCCCCATTTTCCTGTCCCCAGTGTGATCCTGGAGTCTCCTGTGACCTCCCCCGAGTTCCTGGAGCAGCTGCGGGAGCTCCAAAGCCTCAGAAATTCACAATTTCCCCATTTTTTCACCAATTTCCCCCATTTTTTCACCAATTTCCCCCATTTTTTCACCAATTTCCCCCACTTTTTCACTGATTTTCCCCATTTTTTCACCGATTTTCCCCATTTCTTCACCGATTTTCACCATTTTTTTCCATTTTCCTGTCCCCAGTGTGATCCTGGAGTCCCCTGTGACCTCCCCCGAGTTCCTGGAGCAGCTGCGGGAGCCCCAAAGCCTCAGAAATTCACAATTTCCCCATTTTTTCACCGATTTTCTCCGTTTTTTCACCGATTTTCTCCGTTTTTTCACCGATTTTCCCCATTTTTCCACCGATTTTCCCCATTTTTCCACCGATTTTCACCATTTTCCCCATTTTCCTGTCCCCAGTGTGATCCTGGAGTCCCCGGTGACATCCCCTGAGTTCCTGGAGCAGCTGCGGTAGCCCCAAAGCCTCAAAATTCACCGATTTTCACCATTTTTTCACCGATTTCCCCCATTTTTTCACCGATTTTCCCCATTTTTTCACCGATTATCACTGATTTTCACCATTTTTTTCCATTTTCCTGTCCCCAGTGTGATCCTGGAGTCCCCAGTGACCTCCCCGGAGTTCCTGGAGCAGCTCTGGGAGCCCCAAAGCCTCAGAAATTCACAATTTCCCCATTTTTTCACTGATTTTCTCCGTTTTTTCACTGATTTTCTCCGTTTTTTCACTGATTTTCTCCGTTTTTTCACCGATTTTCTCCGTTTTTTCACCATTTTCCCCATATTTTCCCATCCCCAGTGTGATGCTGGAGTCCCCGGTGACCTCCCCGGAGTTCCTGGAGCAGCTCCGGGAGCCCCAAAGCCTCAAAATTTACTGATTTTCTCCATTTTTTCACCAATTTCCCCCATTTTTTTGCCGATTTTCTCCATTTTTTCACCATTTTTCCCATTTTTTCTCATTTTCCCCATTTTCCCATCCCCAGTGTGATCCTGGAGTCTCTGGTGACGTCCCCGGAGTTCCTGGAGCAGCTCCGGGAGCCCCAAAGCCTCAAAATTCACTGATTTTCCCCATTTTTTCACCAATTTCCCCATTTTTTCACCGATTTTCCCAATTTTTTCACCGATTTTCCCCATTTTTTCACCAATTTTCCCCATTTTTTCACCGATTTTCCCCATTTTTTCACCAATTTTCACCATTTTCCCCATATTTTCCTGTCCCCAGTGTGATCCTGGAGTCCCTGGTGACCTTCCCGGAGTTCCTGGAGCAGCTCCGGGAGCCCCAAAGCCTCAAAATTCACTGATTTTCCCCATTTTTCCACCGATTTTCTCCGTTTTTTCACCATTTTTCCCATTTTTTCTCATTTTCCCCATATTTTCCTGTCCCCAGTGTGATCCTGGAGTCTCCAGTGACCTCCCCCGAGTTCCTGGAGCAGCTCCAGGAGCCCCAAAGCCTCAAAATTCACCGATTTTCCCCATTTTTCCACCAATTTTCCCCGTTTTTTCACCCATTTCCCCCATTTTTTCACCAATTTCCCCCATTTTTTCACCAATTTCCCCCATTTTTTCACCGATTTTCCCCATTTTTTCACCAATTATCACTGATTTTCCCCATTTTTTTCCATTTTCCCGTCCCCAGTGTGATCCTGGAGTCTCTGGTGACCTCCCCGGAGTTCCTGGAGCAGCTGCGGGAGCCCCAAAGCCTCAAAATTCACTGATTTTCTCCATTTTTTCCCCAATTTCCCCCATTTTTTCACTGTTTTTCTCCATTTTCTCCCATTTTTCTCATTTTTCTCTCATTTTCCCCATATTTTCCTGTCCCCAGTGTGATCCTGGAGTCCCTGGTGACGTCCCCGGAGTTCCTGGAGCAGCTGCGGGAGCCCCAAAGCCTCAAAATTCACTGATTTTCTCTGTTTTTTCACTGATTTCCCCATTTTTCACCGATTTTCCCCATTTTTTCACCGATTTTCTCCATTTTTTTCCCATTTTTTTCTCATTTTCCCCATATTTTCCTGTCCCCAGTGTGATCCTGGAGTCCCTGGTGACCTCTCTGGAGTTCCTGGAGCAGCTCCGGGAGCTCCAAAGCCTCAGAAATTCACAATTTCCCCATTTTTTCACCGATTTTCACCATTTTTTCACCGATTATCACCCTTTTTTCCCATTTTTTCACCATTTTTCCCCATTTTTTCCATCCCCAGTGTGATCCTGGAGTCCCCAGTGACCTCCCCCGAGTTCCTGGAGCAGCTGCGGGAGCCCCAAAGCCTCAAAATTCACTGTTTTTCTCCATTTTTTGAGCTATTTCCCCCATTTTTTCACCGATTTTCTCCATTTTTTCACTGATTTTCACCATTTTTTCTCCATTTTCCTGTCCCCAGTGTGATCCTGGAGTCTCCGGTGACCTCCCCGGAGTTCCTGGAGCAGCTGCGAGAGCCCCAAAGCCTCAGAAATTCACAATTTCCCCATTTTTTCACCGATTTTCTCCGTTTTTTCACCGATTTTCTCCATTTTTTCGCCGATTTTCTCCATTTTTTCACCAATTTTCTCCGTTTTTTCACCATTTTTCCCATTTTTTTCTCATTTTCCCCATATTTTCCCGTCCCCAGTGTGATCCTGGAGTCTCTGGTGACGTCTCCGGAGTTCCTGGAGCAGCTGCGGGAGCCCCAAAGCCTCAAAATTCACCGATTTTCTCCATTTTTTCTCCAATTTCCTCCATTTTTTCACCGATTTTCCCCATTTTTTCACCAATTATCACTGATTTTCCCCATTTTTTCCCATTTTTCCCCTAATTCTCCCATATTTTCCCGTCCCCAGTGTGATCCTGGAGTCTCTGGTGACCTCCCCGGAGTTCCTGGAGCAGCTCCAGGAGCCCCAAAGCCTCAAAATTTACTGATTTCCTCCATTTTTTCACCAATTTCCCCCATTTTTTCGCCGATTTTCTCCATTTTTTCACCGATTTTCTCCATTTTTTCACTGATTTTCACCATTTTTTCTCCATTTTCCTGTCCCCAGTGTGATCCTGGAGTCTCCGGTGACCTCCCCGGAGTTCCTGGAGCAGCTGCGAGAGCCCCAAAGCCTCAGAAATTCACAATTTCCCCATTTTTTCACCGATTTTCTCCGTTTTTTCACCGATTTTCTCCATTTTTTCGCCGATTTTCTCCATTTTTTCACCAATTTTCTCCGTTTTTTCACCATTTTTCCCATTTTTTTCTCATTTTCCCCATATTTTCCCGTCCCCAGTGTGATCCTGGAGTCTCTGGTGACGTCCCCGGAGTTCCTGGAGCAGCTGCGGTAGCCCCAAAGCCTCAAAATTCACCGATTTTCTCCATTTTTTCTCCAATTTCCTCCATTTTTTCACCGATTTTCCCCATTTTTTCACCAATTATCACTGATTTTCCCCATTTTTTTCCATTTTCCTGTCCCCAGTGTGATCCTGGAGTCTCTGCTGACCTCTCCCGAGTTCCTGGAGCAGCTCCGGGAGCCCCAAAGCCTCAAAATTCACTGATTTTCCCCATTTTTTCACCAATTTCCCCCATTTTTTCACCGATTTCCCCCATTTTTTCACCGATTTCCCCCATTTTTTCACCGATTTTCCCCATTTTTTCACCGATTATCTCCGATTTTCACCATTTTTTTCCATTTTCCCGTCCCCAGTGTGATCCTGGAGTCCCCTGTGACCTCTCCCGAGTTCCTGGAGCAGCTGCGGGAGCTGAACAGCAAGATCGACGCCGTCAAGGAGCAAGCGTTCCGCGACACGCTGGCCTGCGCCGACGTGCAGCACGTGCTCGACAGGCTCCGCATCAAGGTGAATTCACTGAATTTTGGCACAAAAATCCCCGAAATTTAGCCCAAAAATCCCCAGAGTTTCAGCCCAAAAGTCCCAGAAATTATCTCAAAAAATCCCGGAGTTGCAGCCCAAAAATCACAGAAATTATCCCAGAAATTCTCAGAAATTATCCCGAAAAAATCCCCAAAATTGTCCCAAAAATCCTGGGAATTATCCTCAAAAACCCCTGGAATTTCAGCCCAAAATTCCCCAAAATTATCCCCAAAACTCCTAGGAATTATCCCCAAATTCCCGGGAATTGCTCTGGCTGTGCAGATGTGCAGCATGTGCTCGACAGGCTCAGGATCAAGGTGAATTCACCAAAAAATTGTCACAAAAATCCCTGAAATTGTCCCCAAAAATCCCCAGAATTTCAGCCCAAAATTCCTGGGAATTATCCCCAAAAATCCTGGAATTTCAGCCCAAAATTCCTGGGAATTATCCCCAAAAATCCCCAGAATTTCAGCCCAAAATTCTCAGGAATTATCCCCAAAAATTCCCAGGAGAAATCACAAAGGCAGTTATGGAACTGGGATGGACTGGGACAAACTGGGATGAACTGGGAGGCACTGGGATCTCCCAAATTCCTCATTTTTTTCCCAAATCCATCCCCAGAATTTGGGAATTTGAGGAACTGGGATGGACTGGGATGGACTGGGACAGACTGGGACAAACTGGGATAAACTGGGATGAACTGGGACAAACTGGGAGGCACTGGGATCTCCCAAATTCCCCTAAAATCCTCCCAAATTCCTCATTTTTTCCCAAATCTATCCCCAGAATTTGGGAATTTGGGGAACTGGAACGAACTGGGATGGACTGGGACAAACTGGGATGAACTGGGAGTAACTGGAAGGGACTGGGAGCAACTGGGATGAACTGGGATGAACTGGGAGGCACTGGGATCTCCCAAATTCCTCATTTTTTCCCAAATCCATCCCCAGAATTTGGGAATTTGAGGAACTGGGACAAACTGGGATGAACTGGGAGAAACTGGGATGAACTGGGACAAACTGGGATGGACTGGGATGGACTGGGATGAACTGGGATGGACTGGGAGCGACTGGGAGGCACTGGGATCTCCCAAATTCCTCATTTTTTTCCCAAATCCTTCCTCAAAATTTGGGAATTCGAGGAACTGGAACGAACTGGGATGAACTGGGATGGACTGGGACAAACTGGGATGGACTGGGAGGGACTGGGACAAACTGGGACAAACTGGGATGAACTGGGACAAACTGGGATGGACTGGGATCGCCCAAATTCCCCTAAATTTCCCTTAAATTCCTCATTTTTTTCCCAAATCCATCCCCAGAATTTGGGAATTTGAGGAACTGGGATGAACTGGGATGGACTGGGAGGGACTGGGACGAACTGGGACAAACTGGAATGAACTGGGATGGACTGGGACAAACTGGGAGCAACTGGGATTTTCCAGATTTCCCCAAAATTCCTCTTTTTTTTCCCAAATCCATCCCCAGAATTTGGAAATTTGAGGAACTGGAACGAACTGGGACGTACTGGGATGAACTGGGACAAACTGGGATGGACTGGGAGGGACTGGGACAAACTGGGACAAACTGGGAGGCACTGGGATCTCCCAAATTCCTCATTTTTTTCCCAAATCCATCCCCAAAACTTGGGAATTTGAGGAACTGGGATCAACTGGGACAAACTGGGACGTACTGGGATGAACTGGGACGAACTGGGATGAACTGGGATGGACTGGGGGCAATTGGGATCTCCCAAATTCCTCTAAAATCCTCCCAAATTCCTCATTTTTTCCCAAATCCATCCCCAAAATTTGGGAATTTGAGAAACTGGGATGGACCGGGATGGACTGGGAGGGACTGGGAATGGACTGGGAGCAACTGGGATGAACTGGGACAAACTGGGACAAACTAGGATAGACTGGGATGGACTGGGATGGACTGGGATGGACTGGGATGGACTGGGATGGACTGGGATCTCCCAAATTCCTCATTTTTTTCCCAAATCCATCCCCAAAATTTGGGAATTTGAGGAACTGGAACGAACTGGGATGGACTGGGACAAACTGGGAGGGACTAGGACGGACTGGAATGAACTGGAACAAACTGGGAGCAACTGGGATGGACTGGGAAGGACTGGGATTTCCCAAATTTCCCAAAAATTCCTCATTTTTTCCCAAATCCATCCCCAGAATTTGGGAATTTGAGGAACTGGGACAAACTGGGATGGACTGGGATGAACTGGGACAAACTGGGATGGACTGGGATGGACTGGGACAAACTGGGATGGACTGGGACGGACTGGGACAAACTGGGATGGACTGGGATGGACTGGGATCGCCCAAATTCCCCTAAATTTCCCCTAAATTCCTAATTTTTTCCTAAATCCATCCCCAGAATTTGGGAATTCGAGGAACTGGGATGAACTGGGACAAACTGGGATGGACTGGGACAAACTGGGACAAACTGGGACGAACTGGGAGGGACTGGGATGAACTGGGATGAACTGGGATGAACTGGGATGAACTGGGACGAACTGGGACAAACTAGGATAGACTGGGATGGACTGGGATGGACTGGGATCTCCCAAATTCCTCATTTTTTCCCAAATCCATCCCCAGAATTTGGGAATTTGAGGAACTGGGATGGACTGGGATGGACTGGGATGGACTGGAATGAACTGGGATGGGCTGGGACAAACTGGGATGAACTGGGACAAACTGGGACGAACTGGGACAAACTGGGACAAACTGGGACAAACTGGGATGGACTGGGATAAACTGGGATGGACTGGGATCGCCCAAATTCCCCTAAATTTCCCCTAAATTCCTCATTTTTTCCCAAATCCATCCCCAGAATTTGGGAATTTGAGGAACTGGGATGAACTGGGACAAACTGGGATGGACTGGGAGGGGCTGGGACAAACTGGGACAAACTGGAATGAACTGGGATGAACTGGGAGGCACTGGGATGGACTGGGAGGGACTGGAAGGGACTGGGACAAACTGGGAGCAACTGGGATCTCCCAAATTCCTCATTTTTTTCCCAAATCCATCCCCAGAATTTGGGAATTTGAGGAACTGGGATGAACTGGGATGGACTGGGATGGACTGGGATGGACTGGGAGGGACTGGGACGAACTGGGACAAACTGGGATGGACTGGGATGGACTGGGACAAACTGGGAGCAACTGGGATTTTCCAGATTTCCCCAAAATTCCTCTTTTTTTTCCCAAATCCATCCCTAAAATTCGGGAATTCGAGGAACTGGGATGGACTGGGACAAACTGGGACAAACTGGGATCCCCGAAATTGCCCAAATTCTGATTTTTTCCCCAATTTCCGCAGGCGGTGACGAAGATCCGCGAGTTCATCCTGCAGAAGATCTTCTCGTTCCGCAAGCCGATGACGAATTACCAAATCCCCCAGAACTGCCTGCTCAAGTACCGGTGAGGGAATTCCCAAAAATCCCCAATTTCGGGATCGGAAATCCCCAAAAATCCCAAAATTCCCAACATTTCCCCAAAATAATCGAGAATTCCCAAAAAAATCCCGGATTTTGGGAGCGAAAATGCCAAAATTCCCAAAATTCCCAACATTTCCCCAAAAATTCCCCCCAAAATTCCCCCCAAAATTCCCCAAAAAATTCCCCAAAAAATTCCCCAAAAATTCCCAAAAAAATCCCCAAAAAAGCCAAAAAAGTCTCCAAGAAAATAAAAAAATTTTTTGAGAAATCTGAAAAAATGCGAAGAAAATCCCCAAAAAATTCAACCTCCCCAAAACCCCCCAAAATAAAAAAAAAATTCCCAAAAACCTCACAGAAAATCCCCTGAAAGTGACAAAAAATTCCCCAAAAAACTTTAAAAATGTAAAAAAAATTAAAAAAAATTCAGAAAAAAATCACAAAAAATTGGGAAAAAATCCTAAAAAAATAAAATAAAAAAAAAATTCCCAAAAAATCGCAAAAAAATTAAAAAGAAAAAAAAATTAATCCCGAAGAATTCCCCCTCAAAATAAAAAAGAATTCTAAAAAATTCCCTAAAAATTCCCAAAAAATTGACCAAAATTGTGCTAAAATTAAAATGATTTTCAAAAAATTTCCAAAAAATCGCCAAAAATTCCCAAAAAATCCCCAAATATCCCCCCCAAAAAATCCCCCCAAAATTCTAAAAATTAAAAGAAAAAATTCGAAAAAACTATTTGAAAAAACTCAGAAAATCCCCAAAAAATGTAAAAAAAATTCAAAATAATTCGAAAAAAATCGGAAAAAATCGCCAGAAAAATCCAAAAAAATCCTAAAAAATTCCCAAAAATTCTGAAATTTCTAATTTTCCCAAATTCCCAGGTTTTTCTACCAATTCCTGCTGGGGAACGAGCGCGCGGTGGCGCAGGAGCTGAGGGATCAATATGTGGACACTGTCAGCAGAATTTACCCAAAAACCAAAAATAGACGCAAAAAAAAATCCCAAAAAATTCCTTTAAAAAATAATAATTAAAAAAAAAATTAAATCCCGAAGAATTCCCCCTCAAAATAAAAAAGAATTCCAAAAAATTCCCTCAAAATTCCCAAAAATTGACCAAAATTGTCCTAAAATTAAAAAAAACTTTCAAAAAATTCCCAAAAGATCCCCAAATTTCCCCCGAAAAAAAATCACCAAAAATTCTAAAAATTAAAAGAAAAAATTCGAAAAAACTATTTGAAAAAACTTAGAAAATCCCCAAAAAATGTAAAAAAAATTTGAAAAAAATCGAAAAAAATTGCCAAAAAATTCCCAGAAAATCCCCAAAAATCCCCAAAATTTCTGAAATTCCTAATTTTCCCAAATTCCCAGGTTTTTCTACCAATTCCTGCTGGGGAACGAGCGCGCGGTGGCGCAGGAGCTGAGGGATCAATATGTGGACACTGTCAGCAGAATTTACTTCTCTTACTTCAAATCTTACACCTCGCGCCTCATGAAGATCCAGGTGGGGATTCAGGAATTTGGGGGAATTTTGGGAATTTTTTTAGAATTTTTTTGGATTTTTTGGGGATTTTTTGGGGATTTTTTGGGAATTTTTTGGGATTTTTTGGGATTTTTGGGGATTTTTTGGGAATTTTTTGGGTTTTTTTGGGGGGTTTTGGGAATTTTTTGGGGATTTTTTGAGAATTTTTTGGGATTTTTTGGGGATTTTTGGGGAAATTTGGGAATTTTTTGGGAATTTTTGGGAATTTTTTGGGGATTTTTTGGGATTTTTTGGGAATTTTTTTGGATGTTTTGGCATTTTTTGGGAATTTTTTGGGGATTTTTTTGGAATTTTTGGGATTTTTTGGGATTTTTTGGGAATTTTTTGGGGATTTTTTTGGGATTTTTTTGGGAATTTTTGGGAATTTTTTGGCATTTTATTTTTGGGGAATTTTTGGGGAATTTTTTTGGATTTTTTTGGATTTTTTTTTTTATTTTTGGGGAATTTTTTGGGAATTTTTTTGGATTTTTTTGGAATTTTTTTATTTTTGGGGAATTTTTGGGGAATTTTTTGGAATTTTTTGGCTTTTTTTTATTTTTGGGGAATTTTTGGGGAATTTTTGGGGATTTTTTTGGAGGTTTTTTTAATTTTTGGGGAATTTTTGGGGAATTTTTTGGGATTTTTTTGGCTTTTTTTTATTTTTGGGGAATTTTTGGGAATTTTTTGGGATTTTTTTGGAATTTTTTTTTTATTTTTGGGAATTCTTTGGGCCTTTTTTAATTTATTTTTGGGGGAGTTTTTTTGAATTTTTGGGAATTTTTGGGGGAATATTTTGGGAATCTTTGGGGATTTTTTGGGGATTTTTTTTTTATTTTTAGAGAACTTTTGGGGGATTTGGGGCGATTTTTTGGGGATTCCTTGGAATTTTTTAGGGATTTTTTTGGTATTTGGGGGGAATTTTATTTTTGGGGAATTTTATTTTATTTTTGGGGGATTTTTTTTTTTTTTAATTTTTGGGGATTTTTTTTAATTTTTGGGGATTGTTTTTTGGTTTTTTGGATGGAATTTTGCTGGGAGTTCATCAGGAAAATGGGATTTTTCTCTTTTCCTGTTTACCTCTTCAATTTCCAGGTGGGATTTCGGAAATTTTGGGGGAATTTTGGGATTTTTTGGGATTTTTTGGGGATTTTTGGGATTTTTTCCCCTAATTTCCCCATTTATTCCCCATTTATTCCCCATTTTCCCCCATTTCTGTTTCCCCAATTTCCCATTTTTTCCCATTTTTTCCCATTTTTTCCCCAATACCCTAGGGATTTTTCCCCCAATTTCCCATTTATTTTTCCCCAATTTCCCAGGGATTTTTTCCCCCAATTTTCCATTTTTTCCCATTTTTTTCCCCATTTTCCCCCCCAATATCCCAGGGATTTTTTTTCCCCAATTTCCCATTATTTTTCCCCATTTTCCCCCATTTATTTTTCCCCAATTTCCCATTGATTTTTCCCCAAATTCCCCATTGATTTTCCCCCAAATTTTTTATTTATTTTTCCCAATTTCCCATTATTTTTCCCCATATTCCCCCACTTATTTTTCCCAAATTTCCCATTGATTTCCCCCCAAAATTTCTATTTATTTTTTCCAAATTTCCCATTTATTCTTCCCCAATTTCCCATTTATTCTTCCCCAATTTCCCATTTATTCTTCCCCAATTTCCCATTTATTTTTCCCCATTTTTTCCCCCAATTCCCCATTTTTCCCCTTTTTTCCTATTTCCATTTTTTCCCCAAATTTCCCATTCTTTCCCATTTTTCCCCCATTTTTTTCCCCAAATTTTCCCATTTATTTTCCCCATTTCCCCCCATTTCTGGTTCCCCAATTTCACTTTTTTTCCCTATTTCCCAGGGATTTTTTCCTCCCAATTTCCCATTTTTTCCCCATTTTTTTCTCTCAATTTCCCATTTCCCCCCCATTTTCCCCCCAATTTCCCATTTTTTTCCCCAAATTCCCAATAATTTTCCCCAATTTCTCTCGGCAGTACGAGGAGGTGGCAGAGAAGGATGACCTCATGGGCGTGGAGGACACGGCGCGCAAAGATATCCAAACATTGCCGGAATTTTCCGGAATTTTCGGGAATTTTCAGGAAATTTCGGGAATTTTCAGGAATTTTTTTGGAATTTTTGGGAATTCTTGGTCACTTTTGGGGATTTCTCTGAATTTTTGGTTTTTTTTTTTTAATTTTCAGGGAATTTTCAGAAATTTTTTAAACTTTGGGGTATTTTCAAGAATTTTCGAGAGTTTTCAAGACTTTCCAGGGATTTCTGGGACTTTTCAGGAATTTTGGGGACTTTTCGGGAATTTTCAAGAATTTCCGGGAATTTTCAAGAATTTCCAGGAATTTTTGGAATTTCCAGGGATTTTTGGGAATTTCTGTGAATTTTCATGAATTTTTCAGAATTTTCAGGCATTTTCAGGAATTTCAGCAGTTTTGGGGAGTTTTCGGGGATTTTCTGGGATTTCTGGGAGGTTTTTGGGAAATCTTGAATTTTCAGGAATTTTCAAGAGTTTTTGGGATTTTGGGGGGGATTTTCAGGTACTTTCAGGATTTTTTTTTTTTTTTTTTTTTTTTTTTAAATTTCTGGGAATTTTGGGGAATTTGGGACCAGAAATTTTCAGGAATTTTCCAGAAATTTTCTTGACTCAGTCACGGTTCTTCTCGAAGCCACCTCTGTGCAGCAGGAACACTGAGTTTTTTGAATTTTTGGGGGATTTTGTGGAATTTTTTGGCTTTTAAAGGAACTTCCCGGGAATTTTGGGAACCTGGGGCTGGGAATTTTGGGGAATTTCAGGAATTTTCTGGAAATTTCCTTGACTGCTCACGGTTCTTCTCGAAGCCTTCCTTGCGCAGCAGGAGCACCGTGCTTTTGGAATTTTCGGGAATTTTCAGGAAATTGCGTCTTTTTTTTTTTGAATTTTAGGGAATTTTGGGGGTCTTTGGGCTGGGAATTTTGGGGAATGTTCTGGAAATTTCCTTGACTGCTCACGGTTTTTCTCGAAGTTGTCTCTGCGCAGCAGGAACACCGTGGGTTTTTTAATTTTTGAGGAATTTTTGGGGTTTTTTTGGATTTCTATGGAATTTCCGGGAATTCTTGTGAATTTTAGGGAATCTGGGGCTGGGAATTTCTGGGAACTTTCAGGAATTTTCTGGAAATTTCTTGACTCCATCACGGTTCTTCTCGAAGCCACCTCTGTGCAGCAGGAACACTGTGGTTTTGGAATTTTGGGGAATTTTTACATTTTTTTTGAATTTACACGAATTTTTTGATTTTTTTTTTTTAAATTTTCAGGGATTTTGGGTATCTGGGGCCGGGAATTTTTGGGAATTTCAGGAATTTTCTGGAAATTTCCCTAACTAGTCACGCTTTTTCTCGAAGCTTTTGGAATTTCGGGGAATTTTTACTTTTTTTTTTTGAATTTACACGAATTTTTTGAATTTTTTTTTTAAATTTTCAGGAATTTTGGGTATCTGGGGCTGGGAATTTTGGGGAATTTCAGGAATTTTCCGGAACTTTCCTTGACTAGTCACGCTTTTTCTCGAAGCCGTCCCTTCGCAGCAGGAACACCGTGTTCACCCTCGGCAGCCGCGGCGCCGTCATCGCCCCCGGGGAGCTCGAGGCTCCCATCCTCGTGCCCCACGCCGCCCAGAAGGGCGAGCAGAGGGTCAGACTGGGGAACTGGGGAAACTGGGAGGCACTGGGAGCGACTGGGAGGCACTGGGAGCAGTCTGAGACTGGAGAAACTGGGGATACTGGGAGCACTGGGATGAACTGGGAGCACTGGGAGCTCGAGGCGCCGATCCTCGTGCCCCACGCCGCCCAGAAGGGCGAGCAGAGGGTCAGACTGGGGGAACTGGGGATACTGGGAGCACTGGGAGCTGTTACTGGGGGCACTGGGAGCTCGAGGCTCCGATCCTCGTGCCCCACGCTGCCCAGAAGGGCGAGCAGAGGGTCAGACTGGGGGAACTGGGAGCACTGGGAGGCACTGGGAGGCACTGGGAGTCAATGGGAGTGATGGGAGAGTGGAGAAACTGGGGATACTGGGAGCACTGGGAGCACTGGGAGCTCGAGGCTCCGATCCTCGTGCCCCACGCGGCTCAGAAAGGGGAGCAGAGGGTCAGACTGGGGGAACTGGGAGCACTGGGAGCACTGGGAGGGACTGGGAGTCAATGGGAGCAATGGGAGAGTGGAGAAACTGGGGATACTGGGAGCACTGGGAGTCAATGGGAGCAGTGGGAGGGACTGGGAGGGACTGGGATTGAACTGGGAGGGACTGGGAGGGACTGGGATGGACTGGGAGTTAATGGGAACAATGTGGGACTGGAGAAACTGGGGATACTGGGAGCACTGGGAGGCACTGGGAGTGACGGGAGAGCAGAGAAACTGGGCATACTGGGAGCACTGGGAGCACTGGGAGCTTGAGGCGCCCATCCTCGTGCCCCACGCTGCCCAGAAGGGCGAGCAGAGGGTCAGACTGGGAGCACTGGGGATACTGGGAGCACTGGGAGGGACTGGGAGTCACTGGGAGCGATGGGAGAGCAGAGAAACTGGGCATACTGGGAGCACTGGGAGCACTGGGAGCTCGAGGCGCCGATCCTCGTGCCCCATGCGGCTCAGAAAGGGGAGCAGAGGGTCAGACTGGGGGAACTGGGAGCACTGGGAGGCACTGGGTGGGACTGGGAGGGACTGGGAGTGATGGGAGAGCAGAGAAACTGGGGATACTGGGAGCACTGGGAGTGTTTGGAGGCACTGAGAGCATTGGGAGCACTGGAAATGAAAGGGTTAATGGAGAGATGGAGGCACTGGGATGGACTGGGAATGCACTGGGAATGGACTGGGGTGGACTGGGAGGGACTGGGATGGACTGGGAGTCACTGGGGGTCAATGGGAGCAGTGTGGGACTGGAGAAACTGGGGATACTGGGAGCACTGGGATGAACTGGGAGCTCGAGGCGCCCATCCTCGTGCCCCACGCCGCCCAGAAAGGGGAGCAGAGGGTCAGACTGGGGAACTGGGGATACTGGGAGGGACTGGGAGTGACTGGGAGCAATGGGAGCAGTCTGGGACTGGAGGAACTGGGGATACTGGGAGGGACTGGGAGTCTATGGGAGCAGTGGGAGGGACTGGGAGGGACTGGGATTGAACTGGGAGGGACTGGGAGGGACTGGGAGTCACTGGGAGCACTGGGAGTCAATGGGAGCAGTGTGGGACTGGAGAAACTGAGGATACTGGGAGCACTGGGAGCACTGGGAGTGTTTGGAGGCACTGGGAGCATTGGGAGCACTGGAAATGAAAGGGTTAATGGAGAGATGGAGGCACTGGGAGGAACTGGGATTGACTGGGAGGCACTGGGAGTCAATGGGAGTGACGGGAGAGCAGAGAAACTGGGGATACTGGGAGCACTGGGAGCACTGGGAGCTCGAGGCGCCGATCCTCATGCCCCACGCGGCTCAGAAAGGGGAGCAGAGGGTCAGACTGGGGGAACTGGGGATACTGGGAGGGACTGGGAGGGACTGGGAGGGACTGGGAGTTAATGGGAGCAATGGGAGAGCGGACAAACTGGGGATACTGGGAGCACTGGGAGCACTGGGAGCACTGGGAGCTCGAGGCGCCGATCCTCGTGCCCCACGCGGCTCAGAAAGGGGAGCAGAGGGTCAGACTGGGGGAACTGGGGAAACTGGGAGGGACTGGGAGGCACTGGGAGGCACTGGGAGTGACGGGAGAGCAGAGAAACTGGGGATACTGGGAGCACTGGGAGCTGTTTCTGGGGGCACTGGGAGCTTGAGGCACCGATCCTCGTGCCCCACGCCGCCCAGAAGGGCGAGCAGAGGGTCAGACTGGGGAACTGGGGATACTGGGAGGCACTGGGAGTCACTGGGAGTCAATGGGAGGGACTGGGAATGTTGGAAATGAAAGGGTTAAGGGAGAGATGGAGGCACTGGGAGGCACTGGGATGCACTGGGAAGGACTGGGAGGCACTGGGAGTCACTGGAGAGTGGAGGAACTGGGGACACTGGGAGCACTGGGAGAGTTGGGAGCATTGGGAACGAAAGGGTTAATGGAGAGATGGAGGCACTGGGATGGACTGGGAATGGACTGGGATGGACTGGGAGGGACTGGGAGGCACTGGGAGCACTGGGAGGCACTGGGACAGACTGGGACAGACTGGGAGGCACTGGGATGAACTGGGAGGGACTGGGATTGACTGGGAGCACTGGGAGGGATTGCCACATTTCCCTTTTCCCATTTTCCCATTTTTTTCCTTTTTTCTCCACACTTTCTCTTCATATTTTTCCTTTTTTTTTCCAAAAAAAAAAAAAAGAAGAAAAAAAAAGATTCAAAATGACAAAAAATTGGGGAAAAATTACCAAAAATCACGAGAAAAAGCACAAAAATCCTGAAAAAACCCTGATTTCCCCCCCATTTTTTCCCATTTTTTCCCGGTTTTTTCCCCATTTTTTTTCCTGCAACTTGCCGATGTTTTCCCAAGGATTTTTCTCATTTTCCCCCATATTTTTCCTCTTTTTCCACTAAAAACATAGAAAAAAAAGGTAAAATGGAAAAAAAAAAAAAACCGGAAAAAAAATGCGATTTTTTCCCCTTTTTTCCCCGATTTTCCCCATTTTTTTCCCAAATTTTCCCCAATTTTTTCCCTCGAATTTTCCCCAAATTTTCCATATTTTTCCCCATTTCCAGTACCCCTTCGAGTCCCTTTTCCGGAGCCAGCACTGTGCCCTGCTGGACACAAGCAAAAAAAATGACCAAAAATGGAGAAAAACCACAGAAAAAACAATGAAAAAAATTTAAAATTTTTTTTTCATTTTTTCCATTTTCCGCTGTACTTTTCTTCTCTTTTTCCACGAAAAATACAGAAAAACGTGGCAAAAATTAACCAAAAAATCACGAAAAAAAAGCACAAAAACCCTGAAAAAAATGCGATTTTTTCCCATTTTTTTTCCCGTTTCTTCTCCAATTTTTCCCCCTGGATTTTTCCCAAATTTTCCATATTTTTCCCATTTTTCTGTTCCCTTTCGAGTCTCTTTTCCAGAGCCAGCACTGCACTGGGAGCACTGGGAGCACTGGGAGGCCTTTCCCCATTTTTTCTCCTTTTCCTCATTTTTTTTCCCATTTTTTCCCATTTTCTCCCCATTTTTCCCACACTTTTCCCTCACAGTTTTCCTTTCTTCTTCCAGGAAAAAATGAGGAGAAAAAACTCTTAAAAAATGACCCAAAAATTGTGAAAAAAAAGAGAAAAAAATCTTGAAAAAAAGCACAAAAACCCTGAAAAAATGTGATTTTTCTCCCATTTTTTCCCCCCATTTTTTTCCAGATTTCTCCCCAATTTTCCCAATTTTCTCCATTTTTA